>CM042695.1:151945473-152128896 GCA_023614405.1 Avena insularis | reverse complement strand
GAATATTTCTTACTAGCTTTTCTCAAACCAAAACAATGTAAATAAAAAGAACCCAAGCAATCCGGCAAGATCTTGTCAATAGGTTAGTCTCCGAAAATGTATAGCAAAAAATTACCTCAAAGTAGATAAAAACATAAGAAAGTTGATACAAAATCAAGCATGGAGCATGAAAATTATAGGATATGTTTACAACGACGCTGAGACAAAGCTTTCTTAGCCTTCCGCTACCGCCTTAAGCGCGAGTCTTGTACCTGGCTTCAAGGGAATGGCTCTCAGTTGCTTCAATCGATTGCTACCGGATGATCTCGATCTAACTTCGTGCGCTTCTTTGTTCGGCGATGGCTTGCGCTTTTCTCCCGTAGCTGGCACTTCTCATCGCTCCGTGAATACTGCCCGTGATATAAACTGGCTACTATGGGCTCAATCGAAATTGTCGACATCACCTTATGTCGGAGGATTTGGGCTACCGCAGACGATGCTGGTGAGAATTTGCGGTGTTGGTGTTGTTTGACCGGTGTTGATTTCATGCTGTTGCGCTGGTTATGTAGAGGACGATGGACTTTGATGATCATTGTCGGCGCATCGGCCGGTCCTTCCCTTTGTCCAATGCTTAGGCGGAGCTTGTCCGGTTTGATCTTCTTCCATCACGCTTCCCAATGGCGGCAACACTTGCCGGGATGTGACGCTTTGTCACTGCTCCTCACGCTTAATATCCTCCATCTCTTCCATAGCTAAGTCAAGCTCCTCCGGTTGATTTCATCTCCTCCGAGTCCATGTTGATGTCGACAGAGCGATCGAGTAATGGAGTCGAGGGTGCGGGGCTTCTCGGTGATGGAGGACGGCGTCGAGGCGCGATGTTTGCTAGAGGCGGTGGTGGCGGGTCTGCATGATAGCGAGCCTACGAGCAGCTACGCCGGTCGTAGAATCGCTGACGGTGCCAATAATGTCAAAGGTGAGAGATCCACAGCCTACTTCCGATTAGAGTATGCGTATCGCTGTCCAGCCTTCCACAATGTGATAAATGGCATCATCATCAGTAGGTTCCCATCGGCCTATATCCGGAGCCATCCGCGAGGTAACCGCAGGGGTTTTCACCTCTATCCGGATGCATTGCGCCATCAAGATAGTTATCACGGCGCGTGATCTTCGCTTCAAACGCACGCGGCGGTGGCGGATTTGCAGCGATCTTCCACCGTTATCTCCGCAAAGGCGATTTTGGTGGCCTTGAATTTTTTCGATCTGTCGCAAAGTCCGAAGAGACATCCACTTCGATCCTTCCGTGAATATATCCTGTTCAGAGGCGGTCCGGCGAGCCTTGACGATTCTCCCATCAGGAACTAGTGCCGCCGGCCGGTTTCATGAAGAGGTGGATGTCCCCATTGGAAACCCAGCAGCGGTGGGGTTTGTCTTCGACGATCCTGAACTCGCTTAGAGGGACTATTAGAACATTGTTTGAGAAGAGAACGTGACCAATGGCTACTAAGCCACGATTCCCGCAAAGAGCTGACCCCATTGTAGAGTTCTCAAGCGCCTCCTTCCCCATGGTGGGCACTAATCGTCGGATATTGCCGATGAGTACGCCATGGAGGGTACTCATAGAGCGTGTTTAGAGACGGGGTAAGGCGGAAGGTTGGCGGGTATGAGGTGACACGGTTTACCCAGGTTCAGATCCCACGATGGTGGCGGAATCCTACTCCTGCTATAAATCACTATAACAGCAATACGCCGGGTTATAGGGATCGGTTCATCAGGCGCGAAGTTGTGCACAGACATGCCCAAAGGCTCCCATAGGTCCGCTTATATAGTCTCCGGATCCTAGGGTTAAGTGGAAAGTCCTAGCCAGACAGGTTATGAGTCCCACACAATATACAACTAGTCTAGCGGTCATGCACTAGCACCTCGGCACGCTGGTGACTCCACCATAGCCTTCTTTATCCTCATGGGCGCCCTACTAGATCTTCTAATCGCCACCCAAGAGGCTATAGGCCTTGCTACCAATCAGGCCACCCGTTATCCGGATTAGAGACATGCCATGGTGATACCCATTTAGCATATCCCCAACACAAAGGGTGCCAACTTGCCCACGAGGAAACATAGGCTCCAACATCATGTCAACTCGCTTCCTATGGAATCAAGTCTTGGCGACACAGATAGTGGGCGTGAGTCAATGGCGCCAAGAGGAGATGGTTCAGTCGCAGTGATGGGGCCACAAGGCAACATCAGCATCCCCAGCTCCCACAGACGGCGCCAATTGATGAGGGTTCGACTCACAATGCCCATTGTTATGGACTTGGGTTTTGGAGGAGGGGACAAAGTGGAGATCGCGAACGGCTAATAGACAAGCAATGCGACACTTGTTTACCCAGGTTCAGGCTTGAGGGAAAACCCTACTTCTTGTCTTCTCTCTCTCGATTAATGGCGTGTCGAAGTCGGGGTGCCAGCAAGATTGGATCCGGCGAGATGTGTGCTAGGTTATGAGATAGGTCCTCCTCATCGTGCCTCTTGGCCTTTATATAGATAGTCCAAGTCTCATGGATGGCGAGTCGGTTACAAGCTTAGGTTTTTCCTTTAAGTTTCTATCCAAGAAGACGATCCGCCAAGGATTCGTAATACTGATCGATTGGGGCCACCCAAAATTCTCCGGATTTACGATTGAGGTACGCTTTCTTCATGGGCTTATGCCAGCCAAACCGGTTAGGCTAACATCTACAATTCGAGGGCATACCCATGTCACAACTCTTTAAGGAAAGGTAAGATCATATATTATCCGACACGACTCATAAGTGTTGGAATTATGCCCTAGAGGCAATAATAAAGATGTTATTATTATAATTTATTCATGATAAAGTTTATATTCCATGCTAGAACCGTATTAAGCGGAAACTTTGATACTTGTGTGGTTTATGAACAACACCGTGTCCCTAGTACGCCTATATGGACTAGCTCATTGATTAATGATGGTTAAGGTTTCCTAACCATAGACATGAGTTGTCGATTAATAATGAGATCATATCATTGGGAGAATGACATGATGGATGTACTCCAAATCAATCGTAGCAATTAGATCGTGTCATCGTGTTCATATTTGGCGTAAGCTTTTTCTTATGTAAAATATTGTATTCCTTAAACCATGAGATAATGCAACTCCCGGCATCTAAGAAATCTTTGAGGTCATCAAACGTCATCCTATGAGAGGGTGATCATAAAGGTGTCTTAGGTGATCGGAAAGTACTTGTTGGGTTGTATGTATCGAGATGGATTTGTCCTCCCAAGTCGAGAGATATACTTCAGCCCACTCGGTAATCGAGCATCAACACCGCTGGTAAGCATGTGGTTAAGGAGTTAATCACAAAGTGATATCGGATTACTGGAATCGAGTAAAGTACGTGAACGAGATTGAACTAGGGTATGCCGGATACCAACGATCAAATCTCGCAAGTAAAATATCGCGTGACGAAGGGAATATATATATATGGGATTAATTGAACTCGGCATCGTGGTTCATCCGATATGATCATCGATGAATATGGGAGCCAACACGGGTTTCCGCATCCCACTGTTGATTATTGATAGAAGATCATGTCCGCATATTCTCGAACCCGTAGGGTCACACACTTAACGCAAGCTTCACGCCAGGGATAGAATGGATAATTGGTTTATGAGTTTTTATTCAGAGTCTCGGATGAGATCCAGGACATCTCGAGAGGTTCCGGAATGGTCTAGAGAATAAGATTCATATAAAGGAAAGCAGTTTTTGGATTTCGGAATTGTTTCAGAATGTTCGGTATTGTACCGGAAGGTTCTAGAAGCCTGAGTAGGACCAACATGGCCCCACTTGTCGGAAGGGGCATGGGCCCATTTAGGAGTGCCCTGTCAAGATTGGGGCCAGGCACAAGGCCCCATAGTCCCAGCCGGCCGAATCCTTAGGGAAACCCTAGGGGGACCTTCTACAAGGGGGGGAAGACTTGCCCCCCACTCCACCCTTGGGGCCGCCGCCCTAGGGCTTGGAGGAGGGGGCAAGGGGGCCGTCCAGCCCTCTATAAAAGAGGCGGGCACACAACCTCCTCCTCCCCTCCTTGAACCCTAGCCACCCACCGCTTCCCTCCAGATCTCTTCTCCGATCACAGAGGCGAAGCCCCCGCCAGAAACTTCCACCTTGCACCACGACGTCAGGTCAGAGATCCAATCTATATCTCCACCCCACTTGCTGGACCAAGGAAGGAGGAGACGTCAAGTGCCATGCGGTGCATCTCTGAGGCGCCACTTGCGGTGTTGGATCGATCATCGCGAGGAGGAGAAGGTTAGTACGATCACATCAACCACATTCTCGCTGAACGCTCACAAAGCGATTTCTTCAAGGGTATGAAGATCTCATCTATCCCTCTCATTGATTGCATCTCCAGATTAGATCTTGGCTTTCTCATTCGCATCCTAGAAATTTTTTGATTTACTATGTCAAAACCCTTTAGTGGTATCGAGCTAGATATATGCGAGATGTGTTTCATTTAGCAGAACGCAACATGCTTGTTGCGGAAGCGTTGATGTTTTCTCGCTGCAAGCCTCATGTTGTGTACTTCTATGACACGGATAGTGAGATCGCCCAGCCAACTTTACGCGACTGCTCACGAGACCGCTCGCGACTTGATGTGGCTTGTTCCACACATGCGCTTGATGCCGCTTTCTCTCACTATAGTTGTCATGGGATTTACACTGATGTTGGCAACCATAATATCACCATTGTGGCTTTCCGTAGGTAAGAATCTTCTTAGCTTGTTACTCCCATAAGCCACGTAAAACATGCAACAACAAAGTAGAGGCGTCTAACTTGTTTTTGCAGGGAGTGTTTCTGTGATATGGTATGGCCCAAGATATGAGGTGTATGTTGTATGCAATGATCATGTTTTGTAATATTTCACGACTTGCATGTCGATGAGTACACAACAGGCAGGAGCCATATGGTTGTCTTTATAATTGTGTATGACCTGTGTGTCAACTTCTTATACGCCATGTAATAGCTTTACTTTATCGCTAAGTAGTTAGCAATAGTTGTAGTTGCTATTCATGGTGGAGGCAATCATGGTGGAGTGATGGAGATCATGCTAGCACGCACAAGATGGAGATCATTGCGCGGAGATTGGCTATACCATGTCACATAAAATTATATGCATGTGATGTTTATCCTTTTATGTATCTTATTATGCTTAGATCATGCGATTTCAGCTTTATAAGATGATTCCTCACTTAAAGATCAAGATAAAATTGTGTTCTCCCATGTATGCCCTGTAAAAGTTCGTCGTGTTCAAGCATCTCGTGATGATCAGGTGCTATAAACTCTATGTTCACATAAAACGGGTGTAAGCCAGTTTTGCACACGCGTAAATACTTGGGTTTGACTTGACGAGCCTAGCATGTACATACATGGCCTCGGAACACACGAACCGAAAGGTTAAGCATGAGTCATATGAATGATATGATCGACACTTTGTTGTCCACCATTGAAACCACATCTCTTCTCGTGAAGATCGGATTAGGTGTGGTGAATTTGGATCGTGTTCACTAAACAACTTGAGGGATGTTGAATTTAGTGGGAGTTCATCTAGTAATTTGATTAAGTTGAACTAGTTATCATGAACATATTCTAAATTGTACTTGCAAATTTTGTAGATCAAATGGCTAAGTCCAACTTCAACTTCAACGTTTTTGCTGAGAAAGAAAAGCTTAAGAACAATGGGTCTAACTTCACCATATGGTTCCGCAATATGCGAATCATTCTCGCTGGCGGACAACAGGACTATGTCCTTGATAAAGCGCTAGGTGACGCCTTAAAGAGATGCTGCCTATTGATGAAAAAGTTGTTTATCAACAAGAAAGATGATTATGGTGTGATTAAGAGCACCATGTTGTTTGCTATGGAATCGACCTTCAAAATCGCTTTTGAGGAGTTCTCCCCTTTGAGGTTCTTGAGGAACTCAAACCATGTTTCAAGTTCGCTGCTCGAGATATGAGATCTCCGAGAAATTCTTTAACTACAAGATGGAGGAAGGAGTTCGGTGAGCACGCCATTAAGATGTCGGGCTACACTCAACGCCTTGAGAAACCGGATCGCAAGATTCCGTAAGAGCTCAAGATTGACAGTAGTTCTCGCAATCACTCCCTCCTAGCTACAAAGGTTTTGTAGTTACTCATAATCAGATTGGTTCCACTGACATTTATCACCGAAAGTTTTTCGCTAAGCCGAAAGCTGCGGAGGTGGACATCAAGAAAGATAATCATGTGTTGATGGTCAACAAGCCCCCATTTTAAGAAAGGTAAGGGTGAAAAGAAGTCCTTCAAGAAAGGCAGCTAGCTGCTGTTCTCGCCGAGAAGAAGCTCAAGTCTGGACCTAAGCCGGACATCGAAGTTCTTCTATTGCAAGGACAAGGGTCATCGAAGCAACCGTCCAAGTACTTAGCGACAAGAAGGCCGCACCATTAAAGGTATATTTGATATACATGTTATTGATGTTTACATTACTAGCGCTGTAGTGCTCGGTATTTGATATCGGTTCGTTGCTAATATTTGTAACTCAAACAGAGCTACAAAATAGACGACGCATTTAAATAGACGCCCACGCAGCCAGGGATGAGGTGACGGCGCGCTGGCACGGATCAAGAGTTGATGTGATGCTGGCACGCCTCCTTAGTTTTACCTTCAAGTTAGTTTTAAACCTTAATAAATGTTATTATGTGCCTGCGTTGAGCATGAACATCATATCTGGATCATGTTTATTGCAAGACGGTTATTCATTTAAATCAGAGAATAATGGTTGTTCTATTTATATGAGTAACATCCTTTATGGTCATGCACCTGCTATGAATGGTTTATTTCTTATGAATATCGAAAGCAATGAAACAACATCCATAACATTGAGGCTAAGAGATGCAAAGTAGATAGTGATAATTCAACTTATTTGTGGTAATCGCCGCTCAGGTCATATTGGTGTAAAATGCATGAATAAACTTCATTCTGATGGACTTTTGGAGTCTCTTGATTTTGAATCATTTGACACGTGTGAGTTGTGCCTCATGGGCAAGATGATCAAAACCCCGTTCTCCGGAATAATGGAGCGAGCAACAGACTTGTTGGAAATCATACATACCGATGTATGCGGACCAATGAGTGTTTCGACGCGCGGTGGATATCGCTATTTTCTCACTTTATCGATGACTTAAGTAGATATGGGTATATCTATTTAATGAAACATAAATCTGAAACGTTTGAAAAGTTCAAAGAATTTCAGAACAAAGTGGAAACCATCGTAACAAGAAAATTAAGTTTCTACGATCCGATCGTGGAGGTGAATATTTGAGTTATGATTTTCTCACGCATCTTAAAGCAAGCGAAATCGTTTCACAACTCACGCCACCCGGAACACCACGGCGCAATGGTGTGTCTAAACGCCGGAATCGAACTCAATTAGATATGGTGCGATCAATGATGTCTCTTACAGATTTGCCATTATCATTTTGGGGTTATGCATTAGAAACCGCTGCATTCACTTTAAATAGGGAACCATCAAACTGCTGAGACGACACCGTATGAACCGTGGTTTGCTGCTAAACCTGTTATCGCTTTCTTAAAGTTTGGGGATGCGGTTTACGTCAAGAAGTTGATGCCGGACAAGCTCGAACCCAAAGTGGAGAAATGCGTCTTCATAGGATACCCTAAGGAAACGATTGGGTATACCTTCTACCACAGATCCGAAGGCAAAGTGTTTGTCGCAAAGAACGGATCCTTTCTTGAGAAGGAGTTTCTCTCGAAAGAAGTGAGTGGGAGGAAAGTAGAGCTAGACGAGGTTATTGAACCTTCTATTGAGTTAGAGAGTAGCGCAGCACCTGAAATTGTTCCAGTGCCGTCTGCACCAACAATAGAGGAAGCTAATGACGAGGATCATGAAGCTTCGGACGATGCTACTACTGAACGTCGCAGGTCGACAAGGTCACGTGCCCCTCCTGAGTGGTATGGTAACCCTGTCTTAACTGTCTTGTTGGTAGACAACAGTGAACCTGCAAACTATGAGGAAGCAATGATGAGCCCAGACTCTGAGAAATGGCTAGAGGCCATGAAATCCGAATTGGGATCCATGAGCGAAAACCAAGTATGGACTTTGGTGGACCCTCCTAGTGACCGAAAGGCCGTTGAGTGCAAATGAATTTTCAAGAAGAAAATGACGCTGATGGTAATGTTATCGTTTATAAAGCACGGCTTGTCGCGAAGGTTTTCGACAAGTTCAAGGTGTCGATTACGATGAGACTTTCTCTCCGTAGCGATGTTTAAGTCCATTCAGATTTTATTAGCAATTGATGTGTTTCATGATTATGAAATATGGCGTATGGATGTCAAGATCATGCTCCTCAATGGCAACATTGATGAAGAGTTGTATATGATGCAACCAAGGTTTTGTCGATCCTAAGGATGCTAATAAGGTGTGCAAACTTCAGTGTTCCATTTATGGACTGAAGCAAGCATCTCGGAGTTGGAACCTTCGTTTTGATCAAGTGATCAAGAGCATTGGATTTGTTCCAAATTGTTGTTGGATATATGCCCTAGAGGCAATAATAAATGTAGTTATTATTATATCTTTGTGTTTATGATAAATATTTACATTCATGCTATAATAGTATTAACAAGGAAACATTGATACTTGTGTGATTTGTAAACTTAATTTGAAGTCCCTAGTAAAGCCTCTATATAATACTAGCTTGTTGGTTAATGGATGATTGTGGTTTCCTATCATGAACATTGAGATGTTATTCACAACAAGATCATATTGTTAGAGAATGATATGATGGACATACTCCTATAGATAAGCGTAGCATAAAGATCAAGTCATTTTAATAGTTCAATTGCTATATGCTTTCTGATACATAGTAATCTAATTCCTTCGACCATGAGATCATGCATATCACCTTTATCGGATGGATGCTTTGATGACATCAAACACCACACCGTAACTGGGTGGCTATAAAGGTGGCATTGAGTGTTCGAAAGTATTGGTTGAAACACATGGATCAAGAGGGATTTGTCCATCCATATGACTGGATAGATATACTTTGGTCTTCTCGGAAATGTCATCCAATTAGCTTGCAAGCATGTGACCCGCTCACAAGGGATCACATATCACGGAACGAGAAAAGAGTACTTATTTGCAAACGAGGTTGAACTAGGTATGCGTAGATACCGACGATCATAACCTCGGATAAGTAAACTATCGTGAGACAAAGGGAAATTGATATCGTATGTAAGTGGTTCATTCGATCGCAGTAATCGTAGAAATATGTGGAGCCATATGAATTTCCGTATTCCTCTATTGGTTATTGTTCGAGAAGTGTCTCGATCATGTCCGCATAATTCACGAACCGTAGGGAGACACACTTAAGGATTCGACGTTGTTTTGAGTAGTTATGGAATGATGAGAAAGAGACCGAATGTTGAATGAGTCCCGGATGGGATCCGGATATCACGAGGAGATCCGGAATGGTCCGGAGAATAAGATTCATATAAGGAAAGTCCCGCTTTCGAGTTGGGGAATGGTTCCTTGTTTTCATCGAATGTTCTAGAAGGTTCTTAATGTCCCAAGACTGGAGGGAAGGGTACATGGATGTGTTGTATCAAGTTGGTATGATTGCATCATGTACTAAGTGTCATCGCTGAACCAAATAAAGGATTAATTTAAATCCTAGTTTGAAAAGTCAAATAGCTAGTTTGAAAAGTCAAACTACTAAATTTGGAAAGAGGAAAAGAGGAGGAAAGGGGAAACTGAGTTGGGAGGAGTTCCTCCTCCAACCGCGCCCACCTCCAAGCCGAGTTGTGAGGGACTCCTCCCTCCCTTGGTCGGCCAGCCCTCCACCTATATAAGGAGGGCAGGTGGCCCTCCTAGAGACACACAAGATCTTCTCCTCCAAACCCTAGTACCAAGCCGCCGCCTCCAAGCCACCGCCGCCCTAGGCACTCTAGGCCGCCTAGGTGAAACCCTAGCCACCAGCACTAGCCCCTCCTCGTGTCTAAACCTTTGAACAACGAGGACTCTCTCATACTCCACCATACTCGCCCGCTTAAGGCGAAGCCTCGAGATCTCCTCTACTTCCTGCACCATGCCGCTGTCTGCCGAATCGCGAGGAGAGTGCTACAACCTCCACCGCTGGAACAAGGAGAGGAAGGTCTTCGCCGAAAATCGAACGCGGACCGATCATGGAGCGCTGCCGGAACGCAGTCACCAAGGATCATCTACGCCATCTTGAGATCGGCAAGAGTACGACTACATCACCCACGAGAATCCGCCTCGCTAAACACTTTGGAATCTTCGAGGGTGAGTTATTCCATCGACTCGCTGTTACAATCTAGTAGATAGATCTTGGCTTGTTTGTTTGTATGCGTAGAAAATTTTTGTTTTCCATGCTACTAAACCCCAAAGGTATCGAGCCGTGTCTATATGTAGATCACAGACGAGTAGAACACAATGGTCATCAGGCGTTGATGCTTTTATTGTCGATTGCTTCTGTGTACTTTGCATCTTATGATGTTGGGATGAAGCGCCCGGCTAACCTTACATGACATCGCTCATGAGACTTGCTCCACGCTGACATGCAACTTGTATTGCATAAGTGGCTTTATGGGTGCCTGCTTTCTCCTAGCATAGTTAAGATCCAATTTACAACGGGTGATTAACAATACTAGTATCAATGTTGTGGTTCTTGTTCGTAAGTTAGAACGACACTTATTGAAAGCCCCAAACCACGTGAAACATGCAAAGAAAGTAGAGGCGCCTAACTTGTTTTGCGGTGGTGTGTGATGTGATATGGCCATGATTGTGATTATATTTGATGTATGCAATGTTCCTTATTGTAAGTTGGCAACCGCAGGAGCCATATGGTTGTTTTTAATTTATGTTAAGATCATGCGTCTATTCAAAGTAGTTGTAATAGTTGAAGCCGTGGATCTACAACCATGGAGAAGCCGCCATCGACCTTGATGCAATGTCGGTGATGATGGAGATCATGTTCATGCTAGAAGATGGAGATCGGAAGCACAAAGAAGAAAGGCCATATCATATCACATATTATGAATTGCATGTGATGTTAATCCTTTATGCATCTTGTATTGCTTAGTAGACAACGGTAGCATTATAAGATGATCCCTCATGCACATGAATTTCAAGTCATAAAGTGTTCACCCTTAGTTAGCACTGCTATAAAGCTTGTTGTTTCAAGCACCACGTGATGATCGGGTGTGTTAGATTCCGCAAGTATACAACGTGAGCAAGCCAGATTTGCTCATGGAAACAAAGGTTTGATCTTGACGAGCCTAGCATGTACAGACATGGTCTCGGAACACGGATCACCGAAAGGTAAAGCATGAATCATATAGTAGATATGATGAACATGTCGATTGTTCTTCATTGAAACTATATTAACTCTCGTGATGATCGGTGTTGATATGGTGGATTTGGTTCGTGATCACTAAAACAATGTGAGGGATATTGTTTTGAGTGGGAGTTCACCTAGATTAAATTTATTAATTTGAACTCAATTTGTCATAAACTTAGTCTAAACTATTGCAAATATGTTGTAGATCAATGGCAGCCTACCATCAATTTTAATGCTTCCTAGAGAAAGAAAAGTTGAAAACAATGGAAGCAACTTCATGATTGGTTCCGCAATTTGAGGATTGTCCTCATAGCTGGTAATTTGACCTATGTGGATGCACCATTGGTGACCCACCTGCATGATGCTACCGATGAAGTAAAGAATGTTTACCTCACTCTAAGACTCAAAGACTCCATGCTCAGTGTTATCTTGTATGGTTTAGAATCGAGCTCGAAAAGGTTTGAGAATTCAGACCCATATGATATTGTCGAGGATCTCAAATTGATCTTTGAGACTCATGCGGCAATTGAAAGCTATGAGGCTTCAAAAGTTCTTTAATCGCAAGATGGAAGAGGGCAGTCCACAAAGCATGTGCTTAAGATGTCCGCACGAACAAACTTCAAAGCTTGGGTATAGTGATTCCCAATGCTTTTGGGATTTACCGTGTCCTCCAATCACCACCAAGTTACAAGAACTTTGTGATGAACTACAACATGCAAAACATGAACAAGACGCTGCTTAACTCTTTGCCATGTTGAAGTCTCAGTGGAGATCAAGAAAGAGCACCAAGTGTTGTTGGTCAATAAGACCACCAAATTCAAGAAAGGCAAGTCTAAGGTAGGACACTTCAAGAAGGGTGGTAAGAAAGTTGCCACGCCTAGAAGAAGACCAAGGACCTAAGCCCGACATCGAAAGTGCTTTACCGCAAGGGAGAAGGTCATCGAAGCGGAATTGCCCAAAGTACTTGGCGGATTTGAAGAACGGCAACATCAAGAAGAAAGGTATATCCGATATACATGTTATTGATGTGTATCTCACTAGTACTGTAGTAGTGCTCGGTATTTGATACCGTCTGCTGTTCATATTTGTAACTCAAACAGTTGCGTATCAAACGGAAGCTAGCGAAGAATGAGGTGACGGCGCGTTGGAAACGGATCAAAGGTTGATGTGATCGGGTCGCACACTACCTCTTCATCTACCATCGATTAGTTTTATACTTAAATAATTGTTATTTGGTGCCTGTTAAGCATGAACATTATATCGGGATCTTGTTTATTGCGTAGACGGTTACTTGTTTAAACCGAGAATAATGGTTGTTCGATTTATATGAGTAATATGTTTTATGCACATGCACCTTGATAGATGGTCTATTATTATTGAATCTCGATAGTGGAAATACACATATTAATAACATTGAAGCTAAACGCTTGAAATCGAGATAACTCGACCTATATGTGGTAATCGCTGCCTTGGTCACATTGAGTGAAGCGATGAAGAAACTCCATTCCGATGGACTTCTTGAATCACTTGATTTCAATCACTTGATAGATGCGGCATGTCCGATGGGTAAAATGACTAAGACTCCATTTTCAGATGATGGAGCGAAGCTACGGACTTATTGGAAATCATACATACCGTGTGTGGTCCAATGAGTGTAGCATCGCGCTGTGGTTATCAAGTATGTTCTTACCTTCACTGATGACTTGAGTAGATATGGGTATATCTATTTCATGAAACATAAGTCCAAACTTTCGAGAAGTTTAAGGAATTTCAAAGTGAGGTAGAGAATCAACGTAATAAGAAGATTAAATTTCTACGCTCGATCATGGAGGTGAATATCTGTTACGAAGTTTGGCGAGCATTTGAAGAAATGCGAATACTTTCGCACTGATTGACACCGCCGAACACCACAACAGAATGGTGTGTCCGAACGTCAGAATCGAACTCTCTTAGATATGGTTCGCTCTATGATGTCACTTACAGATTTACCGCTATCATTTTGGGGTTATGCATTAGAAACAGCCGATTCACTTTAAATAGGAACCGCCTAAACTGCTGAAACGACACCGTATGAATTATGGTTTGGGAAGAAACCTAGATTATCGCTCCTTAAAGTTTGGGGGTGCGGTTCATGTAAAGAAGTTACAGCCGACAAGCTTGAACCCAAAGCGGAAAATGCGCTTCATAGGATACCCAAGGAAACTATTGGGTATACCTTCTATCATAGATCCGAAGGCAAAATCTTCGCTGTTAAGAATGGATCCTTTCTAGAGAAGGAATTTCTCTCGAAAGAAGTGACCGAAGGAAAGTAGAACTCGACGAGGTTGTTTAACCTTCTCTCGAATTATGAGTAGCGCAAGACCGGAAGAAGTTCCCGTGGTGCCCGCACCAATAAGAGAGGAAGCTAATGATGATGATCATGAAACTTCGGTTGCTATAGAGCCTCGCAGTCAACGAGAACTCGTACCACCTGCATTGGTATGATCCCGTTATGAGTGTCATGTTGGTGGACAACACCGATGACCCCGAGACATATGAGGAAGCGATGATGAGCCCAGATTCCAATAAATGGCAAGAAGCCATGAAATCCGAGATTGGATCCATGTACGAAAACTAAGTATGGACTTTGGTGGACTTACCAGATGGCCTAAGGTCACGAGAACAAATGGATCTTCAAGAAGAAAACAGATGTCATGGTAATGTTACTTTATAAAGCTCGACTTGTCGCAAAAGGGTTTCGACAAATTCAAGGAGTCGACTACGATGAGACTTTTCTCACCAGTAGCGGTTAAAGTCTGTGAGGATTATGTTAGCAATCGCTGATATTATGATTATGAGATATGGCGATGGATGTCAAAACAGATTCCTCAATGGAGACATTGATGAAGAGTTGTATATGATGCAACCCAAAGGTTTTGTCGATCCTATAGATGCTAACAAGGTATGCAAACTTCAACGGTCCATCTATGGATTGAAGCAAGCATCCCGGTTGGAATCAACGCTTTGATAAGGTGATCAAAAGTTTTGGTTTTATACAAACTTATGGAGAAGCTTGTATTTACAAGAAAGTGAGTGGGAGCTCAGAGCATTCTTAATACTATATGTAGATGACATATTGTTGATTGGGAATGATATAGACCTTCTTAATAGTGTCAAAGAATATTTGAATAATAGTTTTCAATGAAGGATCTTGCAAGCAGCTTACATATTAGGCATAAAGATTTATAGAGATAGATCAAACGCCAAATATCATTGTCACAAAGTACATATTTGGACAAAGTTCTAAAGAGGTTTGAATGGAAGATAGCAAGAAAGGGTTCTCGCCCATGTTGCTCAATACGACCTTGAGTAAAACTCAAAGTCCGACATCGCAGAAGATAGAGAAAGGATGAGTAAGACTCATGCCTCAGCCATAGGATCTCTAATGTATGCTATGCTATGTACTAGACCCGACATTGCATATGTCGTTAGTTTAACTAGCAGATATCAAAGTGATCCAGAGTGGATCATTGGACGGTCAAAAACATCCTTAAGTACTTGAGAAGAACTAAGGATATGGTTCTTTCTTATGGAGGTGATGAACATCGTTGTTAATGGTTACACCGATGTTAGTTGGAACACCGATCCGGATGATTCTAAATCACAACTGGATAATGATTTATTTTGAATGGTGCAGCTTAGCTGGAGGAGTGCAAAGCAAAGCGTTGTGGCGTAGATCTTCAACTGAATCGGAATACATGGTCGCTTCGGAGGCTTCACAAGAAGCGATATGGATGAAAGAGTTCATTACAGAGCTGTGTGGTTCCTAGTGCTGGACCCAATGTCTATCTATCAGATAACATGGGCGCCATAGCCAATGCGCAAGAACCAAGGTCACACAAGAAGTGAAGCATATCAAGCTACGCTTTCACGCTTATTCGAGAACATATCCAAGATGGGGATATAAAGATTTGCAAAGTACACAGATCTGAATGTGGCGGATCCATGACTAAACCTCTCCCGAGGGCAAACATGACCAGCACCAAACCGCCATGGGTGTTCTAGATATTACCATGTGATCTAGATTAGATGACTCTAGTGCAAGTGGGAGACTGTTGGAGATATGCCCTAGAGGCAATAATAAATGTAGTTATTATTATATCTTTGTGTTTATGATAAATGTTTACATTCATGCTATAATAGTATTAACAAGGAAACATTGATACTTGTGTGATTTGTAAACTTAATTTGAAGTCCCTAGTAAAGCCTCTATATAATACTAGCTTGTTGGTTAATGGATGATTGTGGTTTAACTATCATGAACATTGAGATGTTATTAACAACAAGATCATATTGTTAGGAGAATGATATGATGGACATACTCCTATAGATAAGCGTAGCATAAAGATCAAGTCATTTTAATAGTTCAATTGCTATATGCTTTCTGATACATAGTAATCTAATTCTTCACCATGAGATCATGCATATCACCTTTACCGGATGGATGCTTTGATGACATCAAACACCACACCGTAACTGGGTGGCTATAAAGGTGGCATTGAGTGTTCGGAAAGTATTGGTTGAAACACATGGATCAAGAGGGATTTGTCCATCCATATGACTGATAGATATACTGGCCTTCTCGGTGAAATGTCATCCAATTAGCTTGCAAGCATGTGACCGGCTCACAAGGGATCACATATCACGGGAACGAGAAAAGAGTACTTATCGGTAACGAGGTTGAACTAGGTATGCAGAGATACCGACGATCATAACCTCGGATAAGTAAACTATCGTGAGACAAAGGGAAATTGATATCGTATGTAAGTGGTTCATTCGATCGCAAAGTAATCATAGAAATATGTGGGAGCCATATGAATTTCCAGATCTCTATTGGTTATTGTTCGGAGAAATGTCTCGATCATGTCCGCATAATTCACGAACCGTAGGGAGACACACTTAAGGATTCGACGTTGTTTTGAGTAGTTATGGAATGATGAGAAAGAGACCGAATGTTGTTCGAGTCCTATGGGATCCGGATATCACGAGGAGATCCGGAATGGTCCGGAGAATAAGATTCATATAAGGAAAGTCCTGCTTCGGAGTTGGGGAATGGTTCCGTGTTTTCATCGAATGTTCTAGAAGGTTCCTAATGTCCCAAGACCGGAGGGGAAGGGTACATGGATGTGTTGTATCAAGTTGGTATGATTGCATCATGTACTAAGTGTCATCGCTGAACCAAATAAAGGATTAATTTAAATCCTAGTTTGAAAAGTCAAATAGCTAGTTTGAAAAGTCAAACGGCTAAATTTGGAAAGAGGAAAAGAGGAGGAAAGGGGAAACCGAGTTGGGAGGAGTTCCTCCTCCAACCGCCCCACCTCCAAGCCGAGTTGGGAGGGACTCTCTCCTCCCTTGGTCGGCCTCCACCTATATAAGGAGTGGCTCCTCCTAGAGACACACAAGATCTTCTCCTCCAAACCCTAGTACCAAGCCGCCGCCCAAGCCGCCCTAGGGCACTCCACGCCGCCTAGGTGAAACCCCAGTCACGGCACTAGCCCTCCCTCGGGCGTGTTCAAACCCTAGGACACCAAGGAATCTCTCATACTCCACCATACTCGCTCGGCTTAAGGCGAAGCCTCGAGATCTCCCTCTACTTCCTGCATCACGCCAGGTCACGAATCGCGAGGAGAGTGCTACAACCTCCGCTGCTGGAACAAGGAGAGGAAGGTCTTCACGAAAATCAACGGTGACCGATTACGGGAGCGCTGCCGAACGCAACGCCGAAGGATCGCTCACGCGATCTTGAGATCGGCAAGAGTACGACTACATCACCCACGAGAATCCGCTCTCGTTAAACACTTTGGAATCTTCGAGGGTGAGTTATTCCATCAACTCGTTGCTACAATCTAGTAGATAGATCTTGGCTTGTTTGTTTGTATGCGGTAGAAATTTTTTGTTTTCCATGCTACGAAACCCTACAATTGCTATGAAGCTTGTATCTACAAGAAAGTGAGTGGGAGATCAGTGATATTTCTAGTACTATATGTGGATGACATATTGATTATTGGAAATGACATTGGTATGCTTAACGATGTGAAGAGTTATTTGAATAAATGTTTTTAATGAAAGACCTAGGAGAAACTGCTTATATATTAGGCATCAAAATCTATAGAGATAGACAAAGACGCCTAATAGCTTTAAGCCAAAGTACATATCTTGACAAAGTTCTGAAAAGGTTCAGAATGGATAAGGCAAAGAAAGGTTCAAAGGCCCATGTTGTCGTGTAAGATATTGAGCAAGGCTCAAGGTCCACTATGGTAAACGACAGAGAAACCATGAGCAAAGTGCCTTATGCCTCGGCCATAGGTTTTATCATGTATGCCATGCTGTGTACTAGACCGGATGTGTCCAATGCTCTTAGTTTGACGAGCAGATACCAAAGTGATCTAGGAGTGGAACACTAGACAGCCGTAAAGAACATCCTAAAGTATTTAAATAGGACTAAAGAAATGTTCTTGGTCTATGGAGGTGATGAGCAGTCGTCAGAAAAGGTTACGCCGATGTTAGTTTCGACACCAACGGATGATTCTAAATTTCAGACAGATACGCTTATATTTTGAATGGAGGAGCGTGAGTCGAAAAGCTGCAAGAAAAGCGTGATCCCGGATCTATGTGAGTATCGAATACATGGTGCCGCAGTAGTTGCCAAGTGAAGGAGTTTGGATCAGAACTTCATCATCGAGCTTGGTGGTTCCAAGTGCCTTGGACCCACCGGAGATATTGTGCGACAACACCGGCGCCATACCACCGCTAAGGAACCAAGATATCATCCAAAGACCAAGCACATCAACCGATTTCATATAATTCGAGATTATATAACATATGGAGATCTGAAGATTAGCAAAGTACATACGGATCTGAATGTCGCAGACCCGTTGACTTAACCTCTTCCACGAGCAAAACATGATCAGCACCTTAATGCCATGGGTGTTAGATTGTTACCAGATGTAAACTAGATTATTGACTCTAGTGCAAGTGGGAGACTGTTGGAATTATGCCCTAGAGACAATAATAAAGATGTTATTATTATAATTCTTGTTCATGATAAAGTTTATATTCCATGCTAGAATTGTATTAAGCGGAAACTTTGATACTTGTGTGGTTTATGAACAACATTGTGTCCCTAGTACGCCTCTATGGACTAGCTCATTGATTAATGATGGTTAAGGTTTCCTAACCATAGACATGAGTTGTCGATTAATAATGATATCATATCATTGGGAGAATGACATGATGGATAGACCCAAATCAAGCAGAACAATTAGATTATGTCATCGTGTTCATCTTTGCGAAGCTTTTTCTTATGTCAAATGTTGTATTCCTTAAACCATGAGATAATACAACTCCCTGGTATCGAAAGAAAGCTTTGAGGTCATCAAACGTCATCCTATGAGAGGGTGATCATAAAGGTGTCTCTGTGATCGGAAAGTACTTGTTGGGTTTTATGTATCGAGATGGGATTTGTCCCTCCCAAGTCGGAGAGATATACTTCGAGCCCCTCAGTAATCGATATCAACACCGCTTGCAAGCATGTGGTTAAGGAGTTAATCACAAAGTGATATCGGATTACGAACGGTAAAGTACTTGCCGTGAACGAGATTGAACCAGTATGCCGATACCAACAATCAAATCTCTAGCAAGTAAAATATCGCGGATTTAAGGGAATATATATATGGGATTAATTGAATCATGGCATCGTGGTTCATCCGATATGATCATCGATGAATATGTGGGAGTCAATATGGGTTTCAGATCCCGTTGATTATTGATAGAAGATCATGTTCAGATATTCTCGAACCCGTAGGGTCACACACTTAACGTGTTTCACGCTAGGGTAGAATGGATAATTGGTTTATGAGTTTTTGTTCGGAGTCTCGAATGAGATCCAGGACATCTCGAGAGGTTCCGGAATGGTCCGGAGAATAAGATTCATATAAAGGAAAGCAGTTTTTGGATTTCTAATGTTCTAGATTGTTGTTCTAGAAGCTCCAGAGTGGGACCAACGTGGCCCCACTTGTCGGAAGGGGCATGGGCCCACGAGGAGTGCCCTAGTCAAGATTGGGCCAGGCACAAGGCCCCATAGGCCCAGCCGGCCAAACCCTAGGGAAACCCTAGGACCTTCTAGAAGGGAAGACTTGCCCCCACTCCACCCTTGGGGCCGCCGCCTAGGGCTTGGAGGAGGGGCAGGGGACCGCCAGCCTCTATATAAAGAGGGCAGGGGCGCACCTCCCACCCCTCCTGAACCCTAGCCGCCACCCGCCGCCTCCAGATCTCTCTCCCGATCACAGAGGCGAAGCCCCGCCACAGTAAACTTCCACCTTTGCACCACGCCGTCAGGTCAGAGATCCAATCTATCTCCACCCCACTTGCTGGACCGAGGAAGGAGGAGACGCGGTGCCGCACGCAGCATCTCTGAGGCGCCGCCACTTGCGGCGTTGGATCGGATCGCATGAGGAGGAGAAGGCTAGTACGACTACATCAACCACGCTCGCTGAACGCTTCCTATGATTTCTTCAAGGGTATGAAGATCTCACCTATCCCTCTCGTTGATTGCATCTCCTAGATTAGATCTTGGCTTTCCCGTTGACATCCGTAGAAATTTTTTGATTTACTATGCTGCGAAACCCTTCAACGAGAACATTTTTACAATAAAAATAAATAAAGTAAAAGTCCTTGAAAAGTTTAGCACCATCTACCTTCTATATTCTTTGATGACACGTGAGCAAAGCTCGATACTACCTGGGCTCCGCATAACGAATCTCATGTTGTAGAAAGCTTGAAAACCTAGGCGCTTGTAGAAGCAAAGAACCGAAAGTCATCCATGTAGATCGAAGATACTGCAACCACGATCTCGAGAGATCGGTTGTCCCGAGAATCTAGTACCGAAAGGCTGGAGATAATCCCAACTCTGGCTACACGAAGATGGGGGACACCAAACTCGCAAGTTCTCCCAATGAAAACGTGCATGGCTAAGGTTCATTATGTAGAGAGGGAATTTAAGGACACCAATATGTTGTGGCATCATCCTCTGCACTTAACACTGCCGCCGTAGACATACCTTATCACGTCAGTCCTAATGCGTGACGATCGAATTTTTAAATTCTATCCCGTCGACTCTCCTGTAGGAAAGAACATCGATCTAGAGCAGGCTGGAGGATCTTTATTCTTATTGTCGCTGATGCCCTGGAGGTAAAGAACTTAAAGACGGGACCGATCATCCGATCAGGGTTCTCCCACCCTCTGACCCACAGAGGGCAGGGAAACCAAAGGCACCGACCGAGGGTAAGAGCTATATCACTTTTGAGTGCCTTGTACGAGAGCACTAGGGAAAACGCTTTGTAGGCGTGTATGCTATTTAACTTGAGCAAATTCATTTGAATGTTGTCTTTTTTTTCTTTGTCTCTCCCAGTGATACAGTGGCATGTCATTTTGTCAAAGTAAAGCAAAGGTGTGTCATTTTGAAATCCCCCAATGTTTACAAGTGCTTTCCGTGAGTTATTTCACATATTTTGGAAAATCAGAAAAAAATATGAAAGTAGTAGAGAGAGTATGGGCTGCGCCTCCACGGCGCGGCAGCAGATCCTGAATTCCTGTTGGACGCTACTGCCCTCCATCTCTACTGCCCTCCATCTCCCCCATGCAACCCCAGCAGGACGCCAGCCATGCGCCGGCCACGACCATCGTACCACTCCGCCTGGGAGCTGCTCGTCGTGACGCCACTGCCTCTGCTCCGAGCCGCACGCTGAGGATGTTGCCCGACTCCTGACTCCTGAGAGCGACGCGGAGCCTGAATTCAAAGGATCCATTGCAGTGAGTGTTCCATTCTGAAATCTGATTGTTGTTTCCTTTCTAGCTGTGCAAATATTGTTGTTTTTACGTAGGATGATTGAGTTTCTGGGCGTGGTAAGAACGAAGAAATCGGCTTAAAGGCAAGGATGCAGCCAAAACAAAGTGATGTCGAACTCGAAATATAATCTGTATATGAAATTTTCTTATAGAGAACTGAAGAATACATGTAACTAATATGGGCCGGAGGGAGTAGGTGAAAGATATATTATACATTTGAAGATTATAGATTCCCTAAAGATGGCGACCAAATACATATTAGTGGGGAATATGAAACTATCTCTGCTTAATCCTGCTATTGGTTTGTAAATCTCTGAATGAAGAGAAGCTTTATGTTCATTCGTACATTACATATGTTAGGAAACAAATTTACGAAAGCACGGCACACAATAGTTGTAGTAACATAATCACAACCATTCTTTGTTTTTCCCCTACATTCCCTAAAGCATTTCATCTTGCTGATACTGGCACGGGGGAAAGTGGGGACGAAGCGTCAAAAATCTCATCTCTGTTGTTGATCTCAGAGCCTGCATTGCTTTCTGTATCCATCGCACCTTCCAAGACCTTCACAACCTGTGACATTGCCGGTCGTTTGCTGAACTCGCGCTGCAAGCACCAAACTGCAAGCTTGATTACCTCTATCATTTCTGCTCCATGCGACTGGATATCTTCATTCTGATTCTCCACTATATCCAGGACTTGCCCAACCTTGATTTTCTCTTGCAGTAGGTTAATCAGATTGGTACCTCCTTCAGGCTGGTTACTGTCTAGGATTTTTCTTCGGCTCACAATTTCCAGCAGAACAACGCCAAAGCTGTATATATCAGCCTTTTCAGTAATTGTTGATGTCAACCATTCTGGTGCTAAGTATCCCCTTGTTCCTCTTACTTTGGTCATCACATGGCTCTGATCTCTATCGATAAGCTTTGCTAAGCCAAAATCAGAGATCTTTGCATTAAATTTTTCATCAAGGAGGATATTTCCAGGCTTTATATCAAGGTGAACAATCTTCTGTCGGCATTCTTCATGAAGATATGCCAAGCCCTTTGCGATGTCAAGGATAATCTTGTATCGGGATGCCCAACTGAGGGAATCACTTTGGTTTTTCTTGAAGATCCATTTGTCCAGAGACCCATTGCTCATATGCTCATACACAAGGAGCCTGTGTAATTTATCAGAGCAGTAACCTACCAATCTAACAAGATTGATATGATGAGTGATGCCAATTGTAATGACTTCGGCCATGAATTCTTCCTTCCCATTCCCAATGTCACGCAGGCACTTGACGGCGATTTTGACATTTCCAAGTTTTCCTTCATACACTGGCCCAAATCCTCCTTGTCCCAGCTTTTTGCTGAAGTTATTGGTTGCTTGCTTCAGCTGTTTATGGGTGAACCTTGTTGGCATCCCAGGAATTCCTTTAAATGGATCGTCCTCTAGCATCCGCTTTGATATTGTTCTCTTGATGATGAGAATCAGCAGGGCGATGAATGCTACTAGAACAGGAACTCCAACATGGTAAGCAGTTACATTCCATTCTTTACTTGATGGTGGTGGAGGTAGCCTCTGCACTTTGATATATGCAGACAAGTTATATCCAATAGTTTCAGGTTTGTAACTCATAAGTGAAAAAATCTTTGGCATAAGATAGCAAGAACCATATGAATCATTTTGATGCCGAAAAAAGACTGCTTTGCATGTACAAGCCTTCAAGCATGCCTCCTTGCAACTCTCTTCATGAGTAGCCCAACTATCTCCAAAACTGAAGTATGTGACGTCTGTGAGAGGCAAAAGCTGCTGATGCTGTATCAAGTCACAAGAGAGAGGAATCGCTAGTGAGCAGCCCATATCAGGGTGCCGGTCATCCAGCTCACGAAAAGGTGCTGCATCTCCTGAATTTCCAGTTGGGCAACTGCACTGTCCTTTTGAACAAATTCCATACTCTCCACATACTGTAGGATATGCACATCCATCAGGGTACACATCCAGAACATCAGCCAGAGGCTCCCATGATGAGATGCCATCCCAACCATAAACCCACAGGTGCCCGTCATCCTCGAGGCTTATGAGCTGTGCTGAAGATGGCCACGGCAATGATATATCAAACAACTTGATGTCCGTGTTGTTTAAGCTGCCAAATGCTGAGAGGCTACCTTGCAAGAAGGAAATGTAAGCTGTGCCATTCTTTACTCCACCAGAGGATATGTTCATCTTTGATTCAACCATTGCATCGGTAACATTGAACCTTTTCTGATAGTAGGACTCTGGAGGATCTCCATTGATGAAAGCATACATGCCATGATCAAGCACGGTGAGGTAGAACTGACCTTTCGTCCAGTTTGCGGAAGCTGAAGTAAGCCTCTTCCCTTGACTCAGCGACTGCCCCATAAGGAGCGTGTCGGTTGGGTGGTCGAACGATTCCCACACCGTCTTCCCGACCACATCATAGAGAATCAGGTTGCCGGTCTGAGCTAGATTCATGCCGACGACGGGGCTGCCTGATGTGTTCGTGGACCAGACCAGCGAGCCATCAAAGTCTCGGAGTACAAGATTGCCGTCCCTGGTGATCTGGACCGATGCATTCTCCTTCACCAGGTGGTACCTGTTGGCTGCCCACACGATCCTTGGTGGGGCTGAGGCGTTGATGGCAGCGGCGCTGGTATAACCAACTGACACGGAGAAGACCGCGAAAAGGAAACCGTCGCAGGGAGCGGCGCAAATGAAGCCGCAGGCAAAGGATGGACCAAACCCAGCAGGGTTTTGCCTGACAAGAATGGCTCTGATCATCGAACCGGATGCGTAGGTCGCATTATAGGGGATGGTGGCGTTGTTGTTGGTCCAGAGAGAAGGAAGGTTGGCAATGGGGCTGGGGTAATCGATGGACCAAGCTTGGGAGAAGGGAATGGAGAGTGCCAAGAGGAGGAGCATGCTTCCTGCCCAATGCATTGCCAGCAGCTTGTGAGTTATTGGACGGAACATGGAGTGTATTTGCAGATTTGTGTGATGATCTTTTGGTTTGGACAATGCAAGGTTGCAGAGATGATACCAGAGAGGGGCAATGAATCTAGAGATGTCTAAGGAGGGAAATGTTAAAGAATTGTGCATATGGATGAGTGGAGACTTAGTGGTGTTCAAGTCATGTTGAGCCTCCCAATATAAATTGCCCTGGAAACAAATTTCTGATGGCTGACGCCTGTCACCAATTTGACAACGTTGATCATGCGCAACACCTTGTCAACCATCCGAATTTGAGTTGAGTCGAGTGCTTGTTGTGCAAGGCCTATCATTAGTACGGCCGACACTGGGGTTCAAGAATCAGCTGAGCTTGGATTGGACAGTCTAGTCTTGTTCTGGTTATTGGAACTTAGTCATGTCGAGCACTAGTTGTGGATGAACTAAAAATATTCATGTACAGCTCCCAATAGAAGTTCGACTTCCTCACCGACATATGCAAATTTGGTTTGTTTAGGACCATGCTAGTTCATCCGGGCCGAGCATCCTGCTGTGCGTTGACATATGATTTGATCATTTGATCTATACAGTACTATGCCAGCTTAGTACTTCGAGCATCACCGCCGGCGCCTGTCTGGCAGCAATGCCGGGCAAGGGCTTTAGGGACGCCGGTTCCTAGTGTTGGCTATTTGGGAAGGGACCCTCTTCACACTGGCGGCACACTTAAATGGATCCCAAACAAATTTTGGCCTAAATAAAATGCAAACTATACAGAAATCGTATGAAACATTCAAATACACAGTTTAAATGAAGAAAGTTTGTTACAGTGATACAATATAATTAATAAAATACTTTTCACAATAATTTAAATAAATAAAAAATGTAATTAGCTCTAGTATTGTGCCCTTTGAGTGCCCACAAATGAGCCACTAGATCCTCTTGGAGTCGACGATGAATGGTTTCGTCCCAAATTTCTTGATCCTCTTGCACCTCATGATCAACATCGGCAAGAGGGTCTTGGTGCTCAAACGGTTGATCATTAACCACTAGAACATTGCGCTCACTCTCGATGATCATATTATGAGTGATTACACAAGCATTCATCACCGTGGAAGGGAGGGAATAGAAAGGCGGGGGACGGGGGTTACAGCGCGGGCAGCAAGGGAGGGAAGAGAGAAAGGAGGGGGAAAGTGGCAGGGTCGTTGTCGCTTCGATTGGCGACGCCCTGGTGCACGCGGGAGAGGGGGAGGCGGGGCGTCCTTCTTTTGCCCGGCATCCCCATAGCCCATGGGGGCGCCCGGTGGAGATGCTCTTAACTATCTCAACAATGAAGTGAATCAGCGACAGCCTACCACAAGCATCGTTGTTTGGTCGTCGTTTGTTCCCCTGTTTCTCTGATCTTCATCCTGGAGTTTTCATAATAATGAAAGAAAAACAGACAAACTTGATGAATTGTTTTGAATGCTTCTAGATGGAAAAGAAAGTCTCTCCATCCAACTAATCGTATTGTTTGTTTAATGGATGGATTTGGTAGAAAAATATATCTTGTTATGTTCTTGCTTTCCATTAAGATGCAACCTCTCGTACCACAAATCTTAGTCTATTTGTGCCTGTACGTTTTTTAACATAGCCAGAGAAGCTGTTGGCGTCACGAGAACAAGGAGCACACCACCGTTCTTATAAAAAATTTGGTACTGTATAAAATTAAAGAGTAAACACATGTACGAGAAGCCCTTATACGGGACTCCAGTAATTAAGTCTGAAAATGGATGCTAGGTGATCTGGGTGGTTAAAATACGAAGCCGTGTTTGAGTGTTTCCTTCGTGCATACCGTATGCTAGTAGAAAGAAGTCACCTTAGAAATGTCTGTATATCCAGTTTTGACTTTTTTTTTTCTCTGTAAAAAAATACGCTGAACCGCTGTAATGGAATGACCTCATCACAGCCTTTGGTTTCTGCAATTCTGGTTGCTTCCAAACTGCAACGTCTAATGTTTCTTTGCCGTGAGAAAAATAAGATCTCCATTATTCCAGGAGCTGATTTCCCCGTCTCTTCTACCACACGAAAAGTCTCGTATATTTGGTGACTAATCTTCAGGTTGCTATCCAGGATGATGTCGCCGGACTCTCGCGCCGTCGGCAGGTGCCATTAGACCTCACATGTCAGCGGCCCTGAACTATAAGAACCACACAATCAGGGCCATGAATAATAATCCTAATACGTATCTCCAGTTCCAAGACGGAGATGCTCCAGCACATCGCCCTCCTGGAATGGAAGAAATTTCAGAACCGGTTCTCATTGTCCCTCCCAAGTCAGACGCAGGGTCCAGCTCATGAACCAAGCAAAAACGACACACCCCATGGCGACAAGTCTGAAACAACTTGTCGAATCACAACTGGCTTATCTTCTGAACTGACAAGTAGAACAATATGAAACAACTTGCGGACTTGCAGCCGGCTTATCTTCTGAACACGGCGAAATAAGAGGCGGCAAAGGTCTTTCTCAGGAAGAAAGTTGAAGAGGATTTACTTACACGTTTTGGGTTTTCAATATGACCCTGCCTGAGCCAGGAAAGTTGCTGTAGAAAAAGATGATCGTGCAACACGTTTTAACACCAGGTGTTATCTTAACACCAGGCAAGACACATCAACTTTTTTCAGGTAGGGATTTGCGTCCCATATGTGAATTCAGATGGCCAAATTTCCCGCCTTGTCAGAATCAGTGGATTATTTCCGCTTAGCAACTGAAATAATTTGTTAGGATAGCCAGAATCGGTGTTACATACTTCAGAGATGATGGTTCATTGGGTCTAACACAAAGTCTTCACTTTCAACCGTGGTAGTTGCAACTTGGAAACGGACAAGTGCTCCATAATTCAGATGGAAGGCCGGCAATTTCAATCAACCAGGGAACAAAGTATTCCACGCGGTTTGTCATGATGAACATCCTAATTAAAGATGGCGACTAGAAACCAACAGTTGTTAGCAGCTTCCCTTAAAAATCCTGTTATTCTTCCAGATCAGCACCTTCATACACATAACTACATGAGCATCCAATAATAGGTCGATGACAGAGAACAAAAGATGCCCGATCTCCAAAAAGTTTCTTTTGGGGATAGAGAAGTTGGACCCAGATTGATTTCTTCTACAAAGCTAGTACTCCTACTTGATATTCAAGCTAGTTTTATGTTACAACTTTCTATTGCAAATGATACAAATCCAACCAATGAAATGATTTGTCATTTCCTTCCATTGTTGCCTCAACACAAGCTACAAATTATTATCCCAGTAGTTTACAGCACGTAGCATCGCGTGTTTTCCTTTTAATACGGAACAAAAATCGAACAATGCCCAAGCTTGCAAACAAAACATCAAGCTGGAGCTCTACATGTACATTCTATTATGTATGTGCACAGTTATCCACATTTCCCCCCACACAAGAGACACAAAAGGCACATGTGATGTATCGCAAGTATTAATTCCTTTGGATTAAATTTTCGTATACCTTCCATCCTGAGCATGAAATGAAAGAATCTTTGGACAAAACTCGGCAGGGAGGCCAGATTCACCTATGGAACAGGCACTGATATTGAAACAGGGTTTGACAACTCGCCGCTGCCAAAGCTCGCGGCGCGCCTCAACGAGCTGTTCCCTACCAGAGCATGATCCACCACTCTCAAGTTAGTCCCTAGCGACATTGGTGACGGCATCTGGCTTCTCTGGCACATCTTTACAATCAAGCTTGCTTTCTTCTTCGCGCGCTTTGTGCCAGTGAGCGTGATGGTCTGTATTACTGTGTTCAACCCCGGTAGCTTTGCTACTCTCCGCACCAAGGTTGAGCCTCCACGGCGACATATCTCGTAGAGGGCGGACACTGCGTTCTCCTTGCCCTTTGGGGTTCCCCGCCTCATTAACCCGACGAGGCTAGTGATCACGGTTTCGGAGCTCCCAACAAGATGAACAACAGAAGGTTGCTTCATCAGCAGAGCCAGAGCACCCGCAGCTTCCTCCGACACCGTGTCGTTCCTCAGGGACTCAATTAAAGCTACAACTGCACTTGACTCAAGCATCCGGCCTGAGCTTTCTGGATGTGTCGAGAGGTTGAAAAGCGCCATCACCGCATCTTTCTTCCCCCTCGGCGTGCCCTTTTTCAGCATAGAGGCCAGCTTCTCCAGAGCCCCTGGCTCGTTGGTGATCATCTTCTTGTAATCGTGCACCACAGAAAGACTAAACAGAGTTGCTGCTGCATTCTCTTTGGCCTCTGTTGTCCACCCATTCTGCAGCACACTGACAATAAGCCGCAAGCAACCCTCCTGTTCCATGATCCGTGTTTTGTTCGGCTCATAAATGGACAGGTTGAGCAGTGCCGTCACCGCATTCTCCTGCGCCATCTGATCCAATGAGGGGAGCAACCTGCAGAGCAAAGGGATCGCGCCCAGCTCAGCGATGAATGCTCGGTTTTGCTTCCCAGCCTTGGCCAGCAACCTAATTTCCTTAGCGGCGACTGCCTTTGAGCTATCTGAACTTGCCACCAGCATGCTGACCAGAATCCTCGCCGTGGCCTTATTCGCCTCAATCGCTGCCTTGCTGCTGCATGCAGTGGCGACACATTCTGCCATCCCCTCATTGCTCTCTGGTGAATCATACTGGAAGCAATACACTCCGCACCACTGCGAAATCAAGCTGCGGAGTGCACGATTAGGCACAAGACGGTTGTCTGCCAGTACCTGCCCTGAATTGGGGCAGGTGGAATGGCCCTCCCCGATCCACTGTATGATGGACGGCCGGTCATAGGTCTGGCCGGTGGACACAACCACGGGGTCGCGCATCAAATCCAGAGAGATCGGGCAGGAGAACTCCTTGGGCACCGAGAATGAGGTGTCGTCGCAGCTTCCGCCGCCCCATGATGGAAGCCGCTGCACGTTGCCCGCCGACGGCCAATACCGTGCCGCCTTCACGTTGCCAGGGTCGAAGAGGGAGAAGAGGCTGTACCGGAGCAAGGCGAGAACACCGCCGACGAGCAGGAGGTCTGTATCCTCTTCCTGAGTCAGGATTTGCTCCTCGAGGTACTCGGTTTCAGCTTGGCAAGACGCGGCGTCGGAGATTCCGATGCTGGAGAGGAGCGACTTGAGCGTGGAGGGATCAGGTGGCTGGCCGAGCTCCAACTGGTGGAGGGCGGCGAGGAGGTTGTCGCGGAGCGCGGCCTCTTTTGGGTCGTGGTACTGCGCGGGCGCGCGGCGGCGGCACTGTGCCCGGAGGAGGTCGAGGTGGCCTTTGGCGTCGTGGGAGAGGCGGAGGGAGGCGGCGGGGAGGACGTCGAGGACGACGGCGAGCTCGGCGTCGAGGTCGCGGAAGGAGGCGGCGAGGTGCGGCCCCCGGAGCAGCGCCCAGGCGCGGCCGGCGGAGGCGACGTAGGAGACGAGCAGGTCGGCGCGGAATAGCACGACGTAGAGCTCGCGGAAGCAGAGGTCGGCCGCGTCGGAGAAGCGTGTCGGCTCGTCGAGGAGGAGCGACTGGAGGAGCGCGTCGAGCAGCGCGAGGCGGCGCCCGAGCGCGGCGAGGTTCCGCGGCTGCGAGGGCGGGCGCGGCGCCGCGAGCAGGCCGGCGGCGAGCGAGGCGAGCGCGCGGAGCAGCGGCGCGCCCGAGAGTCCGGTGGGCGCGAAGAAGGCCCCGGCCAGCGGCAGCCTCCTCCGTCGCGGCGGCGGGCGCCGGAGCAGGAACTCCACCGGTGACGAGGCCGACGCCGGCCCGTCCATGGCGTCCTAGCACCCAAACCAACCCCGCTCCTCCTCCGCCTCCTATTCCTCCCTTGGAGAGAGATGGAGCTAAAAAAAAGAAGGAAATCCCTCCACCCTTTTCTTGGATCCTTGCGTTTGACGAGGCGATTAGGTGGGCGTTAGGTTAGGTGGAGACGGGACGGCTGGACGAAATGGTCGCCCAGAGGAGAGGAGAGGAGAGCGCACCTGCTTCACTTGCCGAGGTAGCGAGCGAACGAGCGAGAGGTGGGGGAGCAATCGGCGGCGTGGAAGTCGGAGGGGAAGGAGACGGCCGACCACGGTTTGGGTGGGCTTTCTAGGCCTCACCGCCTGGACCCGCCTGCTGCTCCCCCGCTGACATGTCAACCTTCTTCGCTTCGGGGGTTTCGCTTCGGCTTTCATTGGGATCTACGGTTTTCGTTTTTCTTTTCTCCGTTTTCGCCAATTTCCGCCGCGCCGGTGCTACGCGTACTGGTGGCCAACAGCTGTCGCGGCCGAGCGGTCTCGTTGACAAGTGGGCCCACATGCACGTGGGGGCGTTTGCAGACGAGTGGTGCACCTGTGTTTGCGTATGCCGTCGGTTATTTCTTGACGTTTTCTTTATTCCTTTTATTCTTCTCATGGATAATTTATTTTGTTACCCACACTATTTTAAATTAAAATAGTAATTAAATTTCTAGGTTTCTTCGAAGGCAAATTTTCAAACTTTTACTAGGTCTGTTGAAAATGTGCTATAGTGATATCTGAGATCTCAAATATAGTACGGAAGTATATTGTTTAATAATGGTAGTTTGGTATTGTATATATTGATTTTTTTTCATAAAAGTTATCAAAATTAATAAGAATCATTTTGAAAACTTCAGTTAATTTAGAACGGGGTAAATATTATCGTTAGCCTCCTTATGTATAGCTGTAGGAACAAAACATAATGTACCTACAAAAGCTAGGATCGGAGAAAATGTGTATTCCATAGTAATTTGGCAACTCCAAGCCTAGGACCAGTAGCAAAAAAAAACTTTGAGGGCTTGTTTGATTCAAAAGAATCTCGTAGGAAATTTGGAGGATTTTCATCTTTAGGAATTTTTCCTTTATGCATTGTTTGATTCATAGGATTAGAGCCATAGAAAAAAATTCCATAGGATTTCATTCCACTATATTTTGGAGGAAAATTTCCATCCACCCAAACCTAATGTTATTCCTTTTCCTTTCCTGCGATTCAAACACTCATTCAAAAAAAATTCCTATAGGCTCCAAATCCTATAGGATTCAACTACACAGGACAGTCTAATCCTACACTTTTTCTATTTCTATGTTTTTTTTCTTTCATGCGAATCAAACAGGCCCTGAAACTGTTACAAATTTGTACAATCCAAATGATCCTTAGTGATGGAATCTGCATGTGAAAATATATCATTTTTTATACAAAAAGAATGAACCAAGTGGAATTGTTCAAAGAAAATGTAGTAACTCTTAGGATTAGTCGTACACTCTTTTTTCCTGTTTTTGTTTCAAGGAATGCCATGCAGAGTGTTTTTCTATTTTTTCCCAAACAAGTTCTCGTCGTCCAAACAATGTTTCCGCGGTAGAAGTGTCTGGTCGTTTGATATATTTGCGGAAATCGTCATATGAAATCTGGTATGTAGAAATGTCACATGAAATATTGATCCCATTCTGAAATTTTATTTTGTACATGAAGAAAACCAATATTGCCATTGTTTGAGTTTTTTGCTGCTTCTCTTATTCAGCAGGGTTTTCTCCAAAAAAAAAAAAAACCTATTCAGCAGGGACACTTTGGTCAAATCCCATGGCCCATGAAATTTTTTAAAATAAGAAGGAGCGGTAGGACAGGAGTAGGCCTTGCATTCAAAAAAGGAATCGGTGGTATTGGGGCGCGTGCTAACCGTTGGGACATGCTGCAACGGGGTGCTGCTACGCAACGTCTTCAAAGTCAACGGTATCGTTGCATTGCTGACACCGCAGACAGGCAAGGCAGGCAGAGGAGGAAAACGATGTACGGGGTGGGGCCCAACATGGCAGGACGTGTACCTCAGCTATGTGATGCTACGCCATCCCAGTAGCAGGAGCGTGACAGAGTTACTCCCTCTCATCCGTCACCGTCTGCATCCCCCTTCCCTAGGCATAGTTTTCGTTTAGTTGTTGTGGGCCTGGACTGGGTATGGGCAGCCCGGCTCGAGACCGAAAACCTGAGGGTCTGGATTGGCCTCAAGTTGTTTGCCGGAAGTTCCGCCAAAAAGCCCGAATGGAACCTGAAATGCATTAAAAAAAAAATACTTAGTACCATTGCAGGAGAATTTAATGTCTAGGAAATAATTATTTATTCCTACGCGTGCGATATGGGGCAACATCAACAAACCCTAGCGCCGTCGTAGTTCCTCCTCTCGTGCGCACATACCAGATGATGCCACCGGTTGAAGCCCGCGCGGTCGATGGCGGCGGTGGGGCTTTTCTCGCAGCGGAAATCGAGATCCCAAGCGGTGGAACTCGATGGTTGTTGGCGCACGGTTTGGACAGCGCCTTGGCATGTGGCGGTGGGCCTTGGTAGTCCTCCTATGGGGTGATCGACGATGGTCCAGCCGGCCGCGAGCTTGGGGAGGCGCGACTGCTAGTGAAAACGGAACTCTGACTTCGTTCATGACGTACAATAGCGTGTTTATGTGGCGTTACCTTGTTGGAGCTATCATCGTCACCTCGCTCGAGCTGCTTCGAGAGAAACTCTAGATCTAGGTCTTCTGTATCGGAGGATGGCAAGGAGCCGTTCTCCCTCATGGCCTCGATTATGGCCACACCCATCATCAAGCTTGCTCAGCCCATCGGATTTAGATGGTGGGGCTTCGGTGTGAGGTTAGGGCTCATGGCCTCGATTATGGCCACACACATCATCAAGTTTGTAAGTGTAGCGATAGATGTCATGAGGAAGGTGGCTTTGCGTTGATCGATGTATTATTTTGCAACAATTTGTTGAATAGTATAATAAAAAAGGCTATGTGCAATCTCCTTTTCAAAAAAAGAATTGATTTAGTTAAATGGTGATAATGTATTGTGTGCCTCTTTCGATTCGATTTAGGTCAGGCTCGAGATTGCATTTTCAGGTATTATGTACATGTTCTAATATGGGGTAGATTGGGTTTGGGCTAGGCATTTTTAGGTTGGGTGTAAAGCCCGGCCCAAGAATATGCCTATGTCTTGTTGGGACAAATAAGTACTCCCTCCATTCCTTAAGATAAGGTGTATAGCTTTTTTGAAAAAAAAAAATCCAAAATATAAAGGTGTATTGAATTGAAACAATCATTTGGATAATATGTTTAGGGATTTGATCACATTTCTTTATCTCAGGAAAGCTCCTCTATTTTTTTATGCGAATTAGTAAGGTGTAATCTGGTCGAAAACATGTGTATCTTACCCATCATGCCCGTTCTTTAAATTCTGTGCCAAAAACTATACAACTTATATTTAGGAAGAGGGGGAGTATAACATACATGTCTTTGCGGTCAAAATAAGACCTCCTCCAACTCTCTATGCATGTACAAGTCTGCTAAAAATGTTTATGTCAAAACATTTTAAATGTTACTAAGTTAGTTTGTAAGAAAAATATGGAGTACTTATAATATGAAATACTACTACATATCATGACAAATGTCTTGCTACACCAGGCCCATCAGATGCCCGTGCGAGCTAGCCGACCGCACAGGGCTCCAAAAAACTGGAGGGCCCCATATCCCAGGGATAGTCCACCCTGGAACTCAAGTTTTGGCCTAGTTCCATGCTTCCTTGCTTGAGTGTTCCTGTGGTCGCGAGAGTGCGTCTAGGCGAGTCGGGGCACAAAGATCTCCATGGCCCAACTAGTCTGCACGTCTGCTCGTACTCCTACCGACGTACGTGGATCGATCCCCTGGTCAGACTCAAGTCCCAATTGAAACCGAGCGATCTGCGGTAAAACACAATTTGCCCCAATCAACATCCCTTGCCCCACACACTGCCTAGATCGCGGCGATGAACGTTGTGTCGCCGACTCGCCGTGAACGGCGACGAATACGAGTACCCCATACGTCTGCCGGCCTGGGTTGCCAAGCGCCTGCTGCTAGTGCTTCACCGCCAGTCGCTTAGAATCGAGTTAATCGACCGACGAGACGGACAGACGTCCAACTCTGCTAGAGACGTGTTGTTCCGGGTCAATTGACTCTCTCTTTTTTTTTGAGAGAGAGAAGCCAATTGTCTCTATGGGTCTTGGCCTAGCGAGCCCTGATTTATTTGCTGAATCTTCTTTTTAGTAGTTTTAGCTTATCTTGGCATTTCTAAATTCAATCCACGTAGTGGTTTACAAAACAGGGAGAATCGTGTCTTCTTCAATCTATGGTTTCTTATTTCATAATTTATTTGAGAAATCTATGAGTCCTATTGATATTTTGAACTATTTGAAGAAGTGTCCCTATTATATAGGAAAAAAAAGTTTGGTTGCTATCCTTGCACACAATTAAGCATTCATGTTGACGTTACGCTCAATCTTCAAAGTTTAGGGCCCCGTTTTATGTTTCGCATAGGGGCCTCGAATTTCTGAAGACGGCCTTGTGCTACACATATGGAAGGACAGATGATATACTCGTGAACACAGGCCAACATCAAACTTCTTGCCAACTTGAAGACATTATTCACATAATATACTTGTTGTTATGCCGTGTTCTTATTGAATTTCTTGCATTCTTAGAGTAATCATTTTTTACTTATTAGAGTTGTAGAAATACGAGCAGCAATCCATTCCCCGATGGAGAAAAGCAAATAGACAAGCGCGTTGGATCCCAGACAGAATTCATCTCCGAGTGGACGCCAACTCCCACTTTTTCACGTAAAATCACACGCCTTTGGCCACAAAAGAAAAGGCGCGCAGCAACCGGGAAAAGAAAAGGATGTAGTGTAGGGTTGGGATTCCATTTCAGGCCCTGCACTCGGATATGGACTGCACTATGGTCCGCAAACATGGAGCTGTGGCAGGCAGGACCCCCCATCCCATCTGCCTGTCCCCTCCGGGCACCATCCGATGTCGAGCGGCCGCTCGCACGGCCACGTCAGCGTGGCCCCACACGGCAGTCCGCGCTGGAACGTTATTGTTTTGGAATCATCCATCCAAATCATTATCGCTTTGACCGGTCGTCGGATTAAGGTCGTGTTTGAGTTCAATTTCAACCGGTTAATTTATGTGACTGTTCAATCAGGCGAGAAGTTCTCGCCAAACGTCAGGTTCGTGATTTATTACCTAACGTTGATCATCTTTGAAATGAATCGCTAGCGGGACACGTTAAAGGAACGGGATAGCCGCCAGATCAACCGGTGTTAGTTCTTCCTCTGCAAACCGCTGAGGATGCGTTGCAATCATTGAACTTTTCCGTGGTCAAAAGAATCTGGCCCGTACCGCAGATAAGATGATCGGCATGGTTTTGGCAATGTTCCGACGGAAATGACGATGGTGGCGCCGGATTATACTTGCGTGCCATTTGGCTATTGCCTCTTCTGCTCGGCAATGGATTGCTGCCAGCAATGGGTTCTTCTAAGCACAAAAATAAACCCAGCTAGCTACTTGTCTCCATCCTAGTACTGATCAGGATACGAGAGGCTAAACGAACACGGAAAGTAACCCCACATTGCTTTCTTCGCAAACACTGTGCTAGCCAGAAAACACGAGGATTTACAGCATGCATGCTGCAAGGGTTTTCATGTAAATTAAGGTACGAGCGATGGTCTTGCAAGAGTGCACCAAGTTCGTGGCATTGTTTGTTTTCGGTATATAATATATAAGCCTGTGAGAAATACACATAAGTATGTGGCCTCCACAAAAAAGATACAATACATATAACTTGCACAATAAAATCCCGGAACATGTTCATCGGTTACTTTCTCATATTTACTCAAATTACGTGTTTTCAAATTTAATTTTGAAACATGGTACACATACACACTGGTGGAGAACGTGTCATGTGTCCCGGTTGGTAAGGGGCTTTAGGTGACTTCTTTTGGGTTTCTGCTTATGCATAAGCCTGCTTATAGATTCCGGTGGGAAAAACTGTGGTGGGTAGAAGCTTGTAGAAACTCTCGGGAGATTTTTTTTGGGCTTATGTTGTTTTGACTTATTTGCTATGATGGGTCGTGAGATGTCTATTATGCCCCAGGATTTGGTCTGACCACTTAATAAAACCATACATATATAGTATACATACGCTAGTTATAAGTAGAAAAGGAGCTAGAAATAAATTTAAAAACATGGTGTTGTAGTATAATTTAGGACATGCCAAAATAATAGAAAATGTCACATGATTTTGAATTTACAATAAAAATAACAGCAATGTGTGTTCTCAATGCCGAGACTGTACTAGCATCCAACACCGAGCATGTACTAGCATCAACAACTAGCATCCAACACCGAGCCTGTACTAGCATCTGACCACATGTATCTCTCAAAAAAAATTGAAGAAATCGCATCAGAAGCGGACATGGTGCAGCAGCTGGACGACCTTGGAGCTGACGATCGGGCCAGGCTTGGGAGTGCGGCGTTCAGGTCGCGCCAAGCGTGGGAGGGCGGTGGTGGTCGAGCCGAGCGGATGGGCTGCCTAGGAGTTCGGCGAGGAGAGGAACATGGGAGATCAGGCTGGGATCCGCCGAGGCTGTCGGGATCCGAATGGCTGGGCGACGGCTGCGAGGCGGCTCGGCGACGGGTGTGAGGATGGGGGAGATTGAAATAGTAATTGCCCCTATGTGTGGTTTTAGTGATTAATGACAATCCCTATGGACTAATATTTTCACTAAGTTTTATATGAAGGAATATTTCATAGGTCATGCTTGTAGTCTATGTGTTGGATTTATTGGCATCAAGATCATCGAGTTTAAGAGAAGAATATGATATGATCAAGATCTTCAGAGTGTGATCTCAATATAAGAATTCGAGATATGGCTCTAAGACGGTATCATGATAGCCTCATTAGTTGAGCTATGATTGACTAAGATTTAGAGCATGTAATCAAATTAAGAGTTCTTTATGTACCTCAAGATATTGAGATGGAGAATGAGAAAATACATGGTTGACCTATACAAAGAGTGAAGAGTGATTTCAAGTTGGTCAACACATGAAGTATAAAGAATGTACCACATGGATCTTTTGGTATGGTAAGCCTTGTCAATTATGCATCATGAACTAACCCATTATATATGTGCCTTTGCGTTTTCTATATGGGATATGTATCTTTCCATGGGCATGCTACAAAAGTGAAGATCTTATATAGCCCATGAGAGGATGACATCAAGTGGTGATCGTCATCAAGGTTGAGAAGGGAAAGTTCAAGATAAGCATCTCGAGAAGATCATTTGCTTGAAGCTTGCCATCCATATTGGTGATAATGGACATGTGAATACATGTATTAATGAATCTATCCAATAGTGGTGTATGGCGGAGCAAATTAGGAGTCTTCACGAAGCAACAATGATCAAGTGATGCATTCCGACTTGGACGGAGATTGAAGTGTTGTCATCAAGATCAAGAGGGATGCGCAAGGAAAAGGTATGGCCTTACTAGGTTTTCCTTTTTTACCGGTCTCAAGTTAGTTGTTGGGAGACCGGGTTATAGGATACATAGCCGCACTATTAAGAGGGGCTTTCGGTTGGGTAACTTGATCACATCGTCATAGGGAGCTCAATCCTTTGCATTCTTTGCATCTTCCTAATTTGTTGCTTCTTGGTGTTTATCCATGTGAGCTTCTTGATCTTGTTGCTAGCTCTTCAACAAGCCCAAGTTCATCGAAAACGGAATTCGTATGCATCTTCTATGGCGTTTTCGAGTTTGAAGGTTTTATCGGTTCTTCTTATAGGGAGGCTTCTTACCTTTCTTCATTTGGTTCTATCCTCCTCTATTGGACTATGATGTTTCTATGCACCATCTTGTAGGTCTTGTTTTCCTCGTCAAAACAAGCCTAAGATCATCGAAATCGGAGTCCGGATGCAAAAGTTATCGCCGTTTTCGTGTGTCCTGTTTGGTTCCAGCGAATTCGGCGGAATTCAGCGACTGAGTCTGTGGCCGGAAATTCTGGCGACCGCCGAAAATTTCTGGCAAACTGCCAAAAAACTGTTCTGTATGCTATTTCGGTTTGTACCGGAACTTTCGGTTTTGACCGTAATTTCCGGCGGCTGATCCGGTGGCGTCGGTTTTGTCGCCGTAACGTGTTCGCCCAGCGCATCTTGCTTCCAACGGTCATCCCCCTTGAAAGGGTATAAAAGGAGGGCTTCTTCCACAAAGTTCTAAGGCTCTTGAGTACGTTTTTGACCTCCATTGTTGACCCCTTTGAGCTTTCTTCCTCTTCCTTCCCTCCTATGACTCTTGCATCTTTTTGAGGGGATCTAGATCTACATCCCCACCAATCAATTCCTCCTCTAAGTGAGGGGAACCCATTGGATCTAGATCTTGGAGTCATTTGTTAGTTTCCACCATTGTTCTTCCTCTCTAATTCCTCCCTAGAACTTGTTGCTTTGGTGGGATTTGAGAGTGAAGGATTTGAGCATCCTTGGTGTTCTTGCTTTGCATTCTTGCATAAGTGTTGAGATCTCCATTATGATTTGTTTGAGTGAGAGACCATGAGCTTGTTTGAGTGAGAGACCATGAGCTTGTTACTCTTGGAGGGTGACCTCCTAGTTGGCTTGGCGGTTGGTACCGTGGTGTCCTCTTCGTGGAAGATTGTGAAGAGACCCGGACTTCTCCTTCGTGGAGCTTGTGAAGCGGTTGTGGAGCTTGCCATCTCCGAAGTGGAGGAAAAGCTAGCCATAAGAAAAGGGCCTATTCCTTCGTGGGATAGACTCGGAGAATAAGGTGAGCCTTTGTGGCGCGTGAGGAATCCTTCGTGGAACCTCACACCTTTCCAACGTGACGTAGCCCCCTTCCAAAAGGTGGTGAACATGGGAATACATCTTCGTCTTCGCGTGTCTCGGTTATCTCTATATCCGAGCTTACTTTCCTTGTGATAGCCATCGAGTTTGAAGTACTTATATCTTGCTTATCATTTATGGTATATTTATCTTGTGCTATCTTGCTTAGATTAATTTGTTGTTGGTGCACTTAGTTGAGCCTAGTGTATTTAGGATTTGTGCTTGTAAAATAAACGTTAGTTTAATTTCGTATTCTATCAAGCCAAAACCGTAATAGTTTTGAAATTGCCTATTCACCCCCCTCTAAGCGATATCTCTATCCTTTCAGTGGAGTTGGGGGTCGCGAGCAAGGCAGGTCCGGGCGGGGTGGGGTCGGGAGTTGGGATCGTTCGTTTCGGTTGTTTCCTGAATAGTAATCGGCGGTGGAATTCCGAGCGTAATATTTGACAACGACATGTCTTTTTCTGGAGAATGGTCCACCATCCACCGGAGAAGCCCTGGAAACTGCTCTGGACCAGTTTCTCTCCACTGCATGTACGTGGGCTTCTGGGGTGTTTTTCGGTGGGGAGAAACTGGACACTTCTTTTCCGCTTATGTGGTGGGGAACCTATAAGCCACGGTAGAAGCCCAAAAGAAGTCACCCTTAGTCCCGGTTTCTCAACCGGGACGGGGCAATCGGGACTAAAGCCCCCACCCTTTAGTCCCGGTTACCCCACGAACCGAGAGAAAACAGCGTACACGTGGCCGCTGGTCCGCGCGAGGTGGGAAGGAGCAACCGTCCTGGTTCATAACACGAACCGTTATGCACATTTCTCTGCCACGGCAGAGAATTTATTTTGGCAACCTTTTTTTTGCCGAGACAGCATTTTTGCCACTTTTTGTGCTGCGGCAGAGAATTCATTTATGTTGTTTTATTTTTTATTTTGTGTTTTGCACTCATCAATGAAGGAACCATTATATTACACAAGATTATCATGACAATATAGATCCAAGTGTCGAACATATTACATTCGATACAGGGATTCCATGCACATATATACATACAAAATAAGCTCTTTATACAATCCATATTGCCTATACACACCCGCATAGTATTCTCCTTTTGGGTTTAGGACTTTTGTATCCAATAATCCCGCCAATTCCTCCTGAATTTCTCGTACGCGATCCTTTGGCAGAAGACCGTCCCGTAGAAGTTCGAGATGATTTAAAAAAGGAGTCAACCTATATGAATGAAACTAAACACAATTTGATGGTAATAAAAAACTATAAAAATTGTTTACGTACGTTAAGTTGCTCTAAATTTTTGCCCTTCTCACAGCATGTCTGACGGATGAACTCGCAAACATAGTATCCTCATAAATTGTTCCTGGTCCCCGCGTCAGGCACTTTACAAGAACAGAGTTCAAACAAAATAATAATCAAGTATGATAATAACGGTATCAAAACTAGAATCAAAGAGATGCGCGGATATAGCTAGTGGTGCTTACATCTAGTGGTTTAAATGTAAGCTCTACTTTCCAAACACCCCTAGCCTTCTTGGTGAATCGTTTCCAAGTGATGCCCGACGAAGAAAACGAATAAAAGAAGTTATTAATTACTTGATATCATAAAATTCACGAACGTTGCCGATATAGTGTCGTAATGATTAGAATTACCGCCGGAGAATCATCTGCATGTCCTTCCACATCTCAAGGGGTTTATGTTTAGAGTCCATGACTAGTACCCGCCCTTTGTCAGGTTGAATGATTAACAAAATATAGTGGAAGCTGCGCATGCATAACTCATCAATTATATACTTAACGTCGAGTAATTGAAATAGAAAGTGTATACAAGACAATAACTCGAAGTTGTAAGGAAATAGTATTTCCCTTCTAGTTTCTTGAAACATTAACGCGTGTACAATATTATCCTCCGTATCCTAGGGGGTTGTTTTGAGATTAGCTTGATGAACCCAATATGGGTCAACGAACCCAATGTCATAGATTTGTCCTCTGCTGCATTCGAGAATCTTCATTCTGCATATTATAGTATGATTATATACATGCGATAAACGATGTGAGATAGTTAGAGACTAAATTAATTACAGAAATAGTACTTACAGACAATAGGCACTGGTAATCACTCAAAAATTGCAGTGGGGTTCTTTGCCCTACTGTTTTACCCCTAAAAAATAGGCACTGATAATCGATTTGTCCAAGACGTCTTGATTGAATAATTGAAATAGTTCAATAAATTCAATGGCTATCATGTCATCTACTTCTTTCCCATAATGCTTTTTTGTAACCCTCAGCATTATCCAGTTAGCCCCGGCCTTTGTGGCATGCATGTACCAGTTATGCAATCTTCGCATTTTTGTTGGAAGATTCTTTACCTCCTCAGGTTTGACGAGAGGTTTGCCGTACTGGTATTTGTATGCCACTTCACCCACGGGGAAGTACTGTAACTGGGATTAGTAGTGGGCAATACTCATACCTTGAGCAGCGACCGCTTCTCCGTATAGTGCAACTACATCTGGATCATACTGCTCTTCGGCCGCATATTTGCTCGACCCCACATTGGTATGGGAAATCACCTTGAGAGGGGCGCAAGATTGTTTTGTTTGTTCTCCGAGCTGGGCAATAGATTTCCCGCTTGCACCAGTACTTCACTTCGATAGTTGTTGTACCGCATGTGACTTGATAATAGAACGCTCATAGTCTGATGACAGATTTGGCTCGGGTTGGTGAAGGCCCTTTAGCATTTTGAACACCTCGGCCTTTTTCTTGGTGCTAGGGAACTCTGGCTCTTTCGGCCGCCTCAGGTTAGCAAAAAACGCTGCCGTTTCCGCCTCAACGATCGCCATAGTCTCCTCTTCAGTACAGTCATAAGATCTCTTGGGAGGAACCTTTGGTACTTTTGGAAGAGGCTCCTGTTTACGTGTCGGCGACCGCTTACCACTCCGCAGAGTAGCGGTGGTACGCTTACGCTTTTTTCCTGAGACGTCGGCGATGGCTGCCGCGCTGGCGATGGCTGCGCCGGAGACTGGTGAGGCGACGGATACGGGTGAGGCGACGAGATGGGTGAGGCGACGAAGATGGCTGCCGCGACGGCGACGACCGCGCTGGAGACGGGTGAGGCGGCGGCGAAGATGGCCTTGGCGTGTGATTTGGAAGCACAATACATTCCTTTGGCCATAGAATGGTGATGTTTGTTGCTTCTACCAGTTCAGTCACATCCCCTTCACCTGCAGGGTAGTCAAGCCTGAAACCTTGAAAGGTGAGCATGATTGCATCCACCCCGACAATAGCGTAGCCCTGTGGAACCGGACGACAATGGTAAGTTGGTGCGGGTCCAATTGGTAAGGAATAGCCGATCGCCACCTTCATTGATATGTTCACAACTTGGACATGTAGCTCGCAATGTGTCATCTGTGTGATATCATCCACTGGGTAGCCAACACGAGCCATCGTCGGTGCACCATCGTCATCGTCATTGTCATCACCCGGGACCTCAGTGGAAGCCACACTACTTTTTCGATTATTCTATAGGCCGGTAGCATCGAATGCAGGTTCTACCACCATGTGCTGCTGAGATGGGCCGGTAGTACCTTGCTGGCTAAGTGCATTAATTTGATCTTGTTATTGCTTTATTCATTCTTCAATTATATGCATTCGCTCTTCCTGAATATTTGCTTAAACTTTCGCCTTGTCCTCTCTCCTCTTACGGCTTCTATCAGGATATTTCTTCCGCTCTTCGGGAAACCCAGTGCTCCATGGTTGGGAGGCTATTGTGCCTCGTGTTCGTCCATCGTGTTCCTTATTCCCAAGGGCGAGTGTGATCTCATCATTCTCTCTATCGGGAATGAAGTCCCCATCTACAACAGCCTTTACTATTTTTCTTATGTTCTCGATTGGCAAGGGGTCTTCTTTATGTCTTATGTTATATATACACTTCCCTTTCGAGGCCAACGTGCCCCCATGCCCGTAAAACCAATTCTTTGCACGTTCAATCCAATTGTCTGTCTCTGGGATGATCTTTTTAGCACACAGTTCATCATCAAGTTTCTTCCACTTAGGAATGCCAGTCCTGTAGCCACCTTGGCCCATAGTATGGTGATACTTCTTGTTAGCAGCATTCATCTTATTCGTTGCATACATTTTCTTAGCTTTTTCTGATGTCTTGTAATTCACAAATTCAGCCCAGAATGGTTTTAACTTCTGATACTGAATCTTCTAAAAATCCGGAGTCTTCTCTTTCACGACATAGTCAAGGTGTAATCTTTTATTCTAGTTGGTGAAACAATGGTCCATCTTCAAAGCCCACTCCCTGACCTTCATCTGCATGGCTTTGGCATGTTGCAAGGCGTCCTCAACTGGATCCTCCGCATTTGGATCCAGCTCTACCTTCGGTAGGGTGAAATTAAGCATGAGCCTCTTCCATAGTAAATCTTTGGCCATGTTAGGGACATATAAACATGTTCTCTCTTCTTCCGCATCAACAGGCCTATTGCAATTTCGCATGGTGAGCGGGACAAAGTCCCTAACGATTACTTTGCATTGTGCCACAAATTTATTTGCGACAACAACGGGAGCCATTGGTTTGCCGTAGTCACCGATTTTTTCGATCCTGAACCTCTCATGGTCTTCCAACTTGTTGGTTGGGCCTTGTCCGCTCTTTTCAGTAGATTTGTTCGATCCGGAGGGCTAAAAGAAGAAAGATCATCATTAATATTTCTATATAGACACCAGATGATTAATTAATGAATTAATTATATTACATGCACCTCGCCGGAGCGGTCGTCTTCTCGATCATAGAAGGCATCGCCTTCTCCCTCGCGGAAGGCATCACCTTCAACCTCAAAGAAGTTGTCTCTTCCGGCAAAAAGAGGATCACCCTCACCGGAGTTGTTCAGAAACGTCGATACATCTAAATTTTCTTCCCCGCGGATCACACCTTGGATCAACTCTTCCTTTTCTTCGTCTCTGCCGTGTGGTTCCATTTTTTCTTCATAGGTTGAAAAACGTATAAGTCAAGGCGGCTAAGGGAGAATGTCAGGTAGGGTTTTGAGAGATATAAACCCTAATTTGGAGAAACCCTAATATATACATACACAATAATAAAAATGAAGAGAAACCCTAAACCCTAAACCTAGCTACAAAAAGGAAACTATGTAGTAGATAGGTAACTCTAGCTACTGACAAAAGACCACATTGGAATCATATGCATCATAGCGAGAAAGTAGATACTTTGTAATAGGTTCAAAATAAGAGGCTATGCTTGCCCTCGGGCTCGGATCCTATCGCAAGAACCAATACCAGAAAGAAAGGCGACAATTCAAGACATGGCATAATGCAATGCGTAAACAATATGCATGCCATGTCATATTAGATACTACACAATAACCTAATGCATGTCGATTTAAGAGGGTTCGGAATGCCCTGGCAAAGGTGCATCGTCAAACTCACATGTATATGAGGGGTATCGATGTTCTTACAACTAAACTAGGGTTTAAAGTTGCTTAACAATGTATTATGATTGCTTAGAGACATATCTCTCAATTTTCTGAACATTTTGATATATTATACATATTTTTAAGATTAAATATGAAATAGTTATTGATTTTACAAAATTATATTAATTTCTGCTATTTTTAAACATTTCTGAAAAGGATTAAGCCATTATTGCATCACCCTGACGTCATCAACCCTATCCCTAACTTTCTACACCGGGGCTTCTCCTACCCACAGCCACTGACTAGGGGGCCCCAGGCCGAGTTGGGTCCATCTCGTGGCCACGCAGGCGCCACGTCAGACGCGGCGGCGGGAGGCGTTAGGCGGTGGTCGCCGGCGACGATCTGGGCCACCCCAACACGCGCAGAGGGGTGTGCTGGAAAGAGAATGACGAGGGGAACCACATAGTGGCGGCGCCACCCCTTTAGGGTCACCAGAGCGAGGCCTGCGACGAGCGGTGGCGACAGAGCTCACAAATGAATGGTGCGCGGCGGCTACGAAGATCTAGGAGGCAAACGGAGGGTGCCTTGAGCACCAGAAGCTCACCACGGTGCTCGACGTGGGGTCGTGGAATCCAGGCGAGGCCGGAGGCGAGCTAATCGACGGCGGCGAGCTTTGTCGGGGTCGGGGAAGACGGCGAGGTTGGCGACGATTCCGAGCGCCGGGGCTTGATTCCTTTAGTGGGACGAAACAGGGGACCGAGGCGGAGCTCCTGGCACCACCAGATGGTCGAGGGGAGGCCGGGAACGGCGATGACGGCCGGCTGCTAGGGTTTTTCCAGAGAGGGAGAGAACGCACGCGAGGGGGAGAAAGATGGAGAGAACGCACGATGACGCATGGCGGCGGGCAGAGGCGACGGCGGGGCAGCCGGCGACATCTCCCTGTGCGCGCGCGTCGGAGTTGCAGAGAATGGAGAATGGGAAGGAGAGGAACGGGCGTCGTGTACAAAAGGGAAGGGAGAATATGTCCCGGTTGGTGGCTCCAATCGGGACTAAAGGGTCATACGTCTCGGTTGGAGCCACCAACCGGGACGTATGCTCCACTTTTTTTTTCATATTTTGGGCTGAGCTCAAGCGGCGCGTGCAGGGGACCTTTAGTCCCGGTTGGTGGCTCCAACAGGAACGTATGACCCTGTTTTCAAATTTTTTCACAAATTATCTCTCTGTTCCCGCCTTATTTTTTATTTTGGGGTTTAAATTTGTAATGTTTTCTTAAATGATAATTAATTTGGAATTTAGAAAGACTTTAAACATAAAAAGTGTTTGAATTTGAATAACTAATTCAAAACCATTTTCTTTTTAAAAAAATAATTAATATAAAATTTTAAACTGTGAACCATTTAAATTTAAAAATAAATTAACTTATATTTTTTATATATTAATTTGGAATTTAGAAAAACTTTAAACATAAAAAGTGTTTGAATTTGAATAACTAATTGAAAACCATTTTTTAAACAATTAATGCAACCATTTAAACTATAAACCATTTAAAATTAAATATGAATTAACTAATATTTTTTATATATTAATTTGGAATTTAGAAAAACTTTAAACATAAAAAGAGTTTGAATTTGAATAACTAATTCAAAACCATTTTTTGTTTTTAAAAATAATTAATGTAACCATTTAAACTATAAACCATTTAAAATTAAAAATGAATTAACTTATATTTTTATATATTAGTTTGGAATTTAGAAAAACTTTAAACATAAAAAGTGTTTGGATTTGAATAACTAATTCAAAATCATTTTTTGTTTTTAAAAATAATTAATGTAACCATTTAAACTATGAACCATTTAAAATAAAAAATGAATTAACTTATATTTTTATATATTAATTTGGAATTTAGAAAAACTTTAAACATAAAAAGTGTTTGGATTTGAATAACTAATTCAAAACCATTTTTTGTTTTTAAAAATAATTAATGTAACCATTTAAACTATGAACCATGTAAAATTAAAAATGAATTAACTTATATTTTTTGAATATTAATTTGGAATTTAGAAAAACTTTAAACATAAAAAATGTTTGAATTTAAATAACTAATTCAAAACCATTTTCTGTTTTTAAAAATAATTAATGTAACCATTTAAACTATGAACCATTAAAAATTAAAAATGAATTAATTTATTTTTTTATATATTAATGGGCGGGAAGAAAATTTTATTACGATAGAACTAGAAGTAAAGTACATAACGCAACTAACACTAAGTTACATAAAGCATGACTGAAAATTAAGATACATAGAAGAACTGAAAATTAAGACACATGGCCAGATTAAGTCATAATCGGCCGAACTTGTTTTGTAATGTTGGAGTGATTCAGTCATGCTCCTGCCTACATTTGTAATACTCGCCACCGTAGTCGCCGATGCCATGGCCGTCGCTGCTGCCGCCGGGTCGCCGTAGTTGAACCTTGAAGGCTGAGTACGAGTGGACTGGACTTGAGGGTAGCGTAGGCAGGGGCTAGAGTCGGCGGACGTGTCGTAGGCCATGACGCTCTGGAGAGTCTGGCCGCGCCACCACAACCGACGGCCGACCTCGTTGAAGTTCGGAGGAGGTGGGCCATCCTCCTCGTGCTTGGAGAGCGCCCTCTCACGTTGGTCCCCGAAGAAGGCTTCCCAAGTCGGGAAATAGTCGGGATGCTAGTTGGGATTCCTCCGGTGTGAGCTCTAAGTAGTAGTGGTTCGTAATGGTCATCCGGCGTGCCACACCTAGAGGGATAGGAGGAACCGGCACGCCTCCGGCGCTCAGCATCCATCCGACGGGACACGATGGCCGGCGAGGGGGTAGTTCGAGGCCAAGCGCCTCGCCTGGGGGTTAGTGGTACAGTGGAAGCCATGAGAAAGAGTGATGAGGTTGCAGATATGAGTCTAGATATGTGCAATGACAATGGAGGCCAATCCTACATATATATAGCGAGAAATGGCGGGAAGAAAACTGGCGGAAATAAATGGCGGAAAGAAATGGCGGGAAGAAAAATAGCGGGAAAAATGGCGGGGAGAAATGGCGGGAAGACAGAGGCGCGAATTGTTTTACCAACCGGGACTAAAGGGGCTTATTTTTTCGTTAGAACTTGCATTTGGACCGAAAGACATGAAACCTCGAATATGATAGGTCATTTTATGAAGGTTCTTTCGAGACGTGATCAATATACCAAGTCTGGTATTTTTCTTGCAACTATGTCACATAATATGACACCACGCGAAGGATTTACATTGTTCGGATTTTTTTTGAATTTCTTATGCCCATTTTGAATTTTTCCATTTTTGAACTATGGTCGAACCGACGTGCATGAAGATAGGGGACGAGCATCGTTAGAACTTGCATTGGATCTCTGAAGAAACCACATATTGTGAGCCTAAAAATGATTTTTTTTTTAAAAAATCACGGGTGTTAGATCATGTACCTGTAGTACGAACCGGACCCACTTCCTACCGATTCGACAAACATTTGTCTTTTTTACCCGGGATGGACGAAAAGGTTTGAGATATCCCGGTTGGGAGATAGTCCATGTAAGGTGGTCTAGTATTTTCAAAAAATGGGATGATAGCATTCCGAAACAACATTTTGGTGGTTGCTTCACAAAATGACCCATTTTTTGCGCTCGGAAAATGGAAAATGGCTTTTTGGTGCGACGAAAAGGAAAACTTCCTCCTGCAACATTGATCTCCATCCCAATGTCCACATGCATTCATAATATGGGCACAATATCACAAACTATGCTGCGATTCAGCATATAACATCGGTCATTTGGACCGAAAGACATGAAACCTCGAACATGATAGGTCATTTTGTGAAGTTTGTTTCGATACATGAACAATATACAAAGTCTGGTATTTTTTCTTGCAACTATGTCACATAATATGCCACCACGCGAAGGATTTACATTGTTCGGATTTTTTTTAAATTTCTTATGCCCGTTTTGAATTTTTCATTTTCGAACTATGGTCAAACCGGCGTGCATGAAGATAGGGGACGAGCATCGTTAGAACTTGCATTGGATTTCTGAAAAAAACACATATTGCGAGTCTAAATTTTTTTTTTCAAAAAATCACGAGCGTTAGATCATGTACGTGTAGTACAAACCGGACCCCCTTCCCGCCGATTTGGCAGACATTTGTCCTTTTTATCCGGGATAGATGGAAAGGTTTGAGATATCCTGGTTGGGAGATAGTCTATGTAAGGTGATCTAGTATTTTATAAAAATGGGATGGTAGCATTCCGAAACAGCATTTTGGTGGTTGCTTCACAAAACGGCCCGTTTTTTACGTTCGCAAAATGGAAAATAGTTTTTCCGTGCGACAAAAAGGAAAACTTCGTCCTGCAATATTGTTCTCCATGCCAATATCCGCATGCATGCATAATATGGGAACAGTATCACAAACTATGCCACGATTCAGCACATAACATCAGTCATTTAGACCGAAAGCCATGAAACCTCGAACATGATAGATCATGTTGTGAAGGTTTTTTCGAGACATGATCAATATACCAAGTCTGGTATTTTTCCTTGCAACTATGTCACATAATATGACACCACGTGAAGGATTTTACATTGTTCGGACTTTTTTTGAATTTCTTATGTTCGTTTGAAATTTTTCCCTTTTCGAACTAAGGTCGAACCTGCGTGCATGAAGATAGGGGACGAGCATCGTTGGAAATTGCATTGGATCTCTGAAGAAACCACATATTGTGAGTCTAAAAATGATTTTTCAAAAAATCACGGGCGTTAGATCATGTACCTGTAGTACAAACCGGACCCACTTCCCACCGATTCGGCAGATATTTGTCCTTTTTATCCGGGATGGACGGAAATATTTGAGATATCCTGGTTGGGAGATAGTCCGTGTAAGATGGTCTAGTATTTTAGAAAAATGGGACGGTAGCATTCTGAAACAGCATTTTGGTGATTGCTTCATAAAACGACCCGTTTTTTGCGCTCGGAAAATGGAAAATGCTTTCAGTGCGACGAAAAGGAAAAGTTCCTCCTGCAATATTGTTTTCCATCCCAACGTCCACATGCATGCATAATATGGGCATAATATCATAAACTATGCCGCAATTCAGCACATAACATCGGTCATTTAGACCGAAAGCCATGAAACTTTGAATATGATAGGTTATTTTGTGAAGGTTTTTTCGAGACATGATCAATATACCAAGTCTGGTATTTTTGTTCTTGGAGAAATTGAACGGGATCATTCATTTAAACATTTTATCAAACACCTCGCATGTATGCACAAGAAAAAAAATAAACTAGCACACCTCTCACACCTTCACCAAGGAAAAACAGAGGGGAGGCAGAGGGTTGGGGCGTTGTATTTATAGAGGGCTGGCTCATACATCCCGGTTTGTAACGTGTCTGACGCATGCACCCCTACCAACCGGGACGCATGCCTCCAGCCACCGTGTTCGCCGAATCGACAGATGCCAAAGATTAGTCCTGGTCACGAACCGGGACTAATGCTATTTGGGCCTGTTTTCTACTAGTGACCGGGCAAAATTCTATTTTGTATTTTCTAACCTTTTAATAATTATTATTTTGATTTCACTGTTCACGTGGCGTCTGCCACTGCATAATCTCATCCGTTCATTGCTCTGCAGTTTCATGTACAGTAATAGACTAGACTAATATAGTGGTGCACATTTGTTTGACGAGGACGTGTTTGGCACGGCTGCGGCTGCGGTTGCGGCTGCTGCACAAGCCAACTTGTGGAGAAGTCTGTTCGTTTGACAGTCTGACATTTTCCTAGGCTGGCTGTTCGGATCGGAACAGCCTGACTAATATAGTAGTGCACATTTGTTAGACGAGGATGTGTTCAAGCACCACATGCGATGTCGAACACGGTTATTTCAATAACTAAAGTCAAGTCCACGGCACGCAACCGAACTCTAGAGTCTAGAGACGTCGGTGCCTCGAGCGCTTGGGATAAGCATCTCTGACAGAAACCAAAAAAGGCTTTAGAGACCCATTTTTTTCTCCTCCAACGGGCTATAGCGGTCTCGAAACGAAACCCTAAAACCATTTAGCAGCCGGATATTTAAGATATCAGTGATAAAAATTTCCCACCTCATATATTTGCTCGGCCGCCGAGTGGTGACAAAAAATTCCTCCTACTACCTAGCCAAGCTCCGACCGCTGCCAAATTGCCCACCGCAACCGCATCCACGCCGGAAGATGGCTGGATATTCGCCCTGCCGCTCCCCACCTTCCATCCGCAGCCACACGGTCCAGATTGCGACGGGGGACCACGAGGCTTGGGAGTGCCTCGAGGCCTAGCGCAACAACGAGGCGCAGATGGTTGAGCTCAGACGGCTGAACCCTAAGATTGTGGCGGAGGAGGCCGCAATGTACGCCACGTACGCCGCCAAGAAAGCCAATCACGCACTAGCGTCCTCGGCGGCGGCAACATCTTCCGCAGCGGCCGTCTCGTCTTCGTTTTCAGCTTGCGGCCGCCGTCCTCCTCATCGGCTCCGGTCGTCATCGACCTCGATGACGATGAGGACGAACTTGACACTGACAAGGAGATCGAGAAGTGGCTAGGTGACTGCTGATGGCAGCGCGACCTCCACAGCAATGGCACCGAACTGAGGCTAGTATTAGCTTTAGTTTAAGTTTAGGTTAAATTTTAAGTTTAGGTTAAATTTCATCTATGTTCTAGTTAAATTTTATGAACTATGTATGAAATATTTGAACTTGGTTTGAAAACTATCAAAATCTACGTTTAGTCCTTTAAGTTATTGGGGTTCCAATCTCGCGGCCAATGTTTAGAGGACTTAAATTTTAATTCCAACTTTTAGTCTAGCCGAAAGTCCTCTAATTTTTTGGCTATCGGTTAAATATGCTCTAACACATCCCAAAAAGGGTTTAGAGGAGAAAATATAGTCCTCTAACGGCTAAAACCGCACCACGGTACCCAATCGGCGTTAGAGGACTAATTGTTTAAGTCTAGGGCCTCTCCGGCTCAAATATATGAAGCCACGAGGTCGACTCGCATATTTTTTTTATTCCTGGTTGCGCCCGTCTGCCGCTGTCGGCCGCCCTCCCCACCGTCGGCCAGCTGCCCTCTGTAGCATCCCAATTGTCTAACAATTGTAACACTACTTGGTCTAGTAATATAGATGGCTACTTCCTATATATAATTGTTGCATCATCATTATATCATGCTCAAGTCATCATGCCACCTTGCATTTGAGCATCATATAAAACCCTTTTGATTTGGTTCTTCTCTCATATGCATTGTAAATTGGTTTTGCCTCTTGATATTGTATTTGGTTCTTGATATATTGTTTAATACCCAAATTGAGTTGGGGGCATATCTCTTGTTAACTCCACCACCTTTCTTTCACCACCTTATAATTCCACCATCCAACTAAATATGAGCTTTGCACTTTATTTGAGTTTACCTCTAGCTCATGTGGGTTGGGATGGATCCAATTCTTTTTCCACATGCTCTCATCTTAGTATCATGTTGTTTTCACATTATTGCTATATGAGAGCCACATGGCCACCTTTGCATGCCTTGTGAGTGGAAACCTTTTCCTAGCTCCCTTATGGATTATTATGGAATTATGCTCATGTTGGGGTATTTTGGGACTATTGTGCATCTAGTGGTACCTACACACTAGCAAGTCCCATTTTTATTCAAACATGGTCATCTCCATCTATTCCACATGGGGCATCCTTTTTAATTCTTTTTGCTTGGCTTTTATTCCAATTTTGGAAATGCATAATAATAATGCCATGTAATAATATTGTTTTCACAAGAATCAACATGGCAATAAATATTTTTGCATGGGCCATGCAAGTGCCACCTTTTCTAGTCTTTGGTTTCTATTTGATTTTTGAGTGGGTCATCTCTATCTTTATCTTTTCTTTTGGCATGATCTATGTTGATCTTGCTTAAAACCCCATCACCATATCCATCTATGCCATCATCCCCTTCTCTTCTTTTCTCTCTTTTGGCTATCTTGTTTGAGCTTGTTTTGTGCATGCTTGATCTAGTCACAAGGACCTCTCCATCTTATCTCTCCATCTCCCTCTAAACCCTAAGCTAACCCTAAACCTACCTCTCCATCTCCTCTAATCTACCCATACCCCCATCAAAGCTAAACCCTAACCCTAAGTAACCACCACCTCTCTCTCTCTCGGCCTCCCCCTCTCTCTCACCTAGCTGGCCACCCTGGGCCACCTAACCACTACCCCGAGCCATACCCCTCTCTACCCGAGCCTAGCTCCCAACCCTAGCCCGAGCTCCATGCCACACCTCCCCCTCACTCTCTCTGCCGCAAGGGCCCCTCAACCCCGAGCCTCCCTCCTGGCCTCACCCTACCCCACCTGGCGCTTAATCCTGGAGTTTCTTTTCATCTCCAATTCTCTTGGGCTAATTACATAACATGTGTCGATCCGATGCTGATGATTGTAATTTGGCTCTCGGCATAGCTATATTCCACTCATGATAAGTGTCGATTGGAATATGGGAAAAAATGCTATCAACCGTCACCATATGGAGGATAAGGTTATCTCCTGTGATTTTGAGTACACCGTGATCATATCTCCGCATATTCAAGCATCTTTGGCAATCCGGAGTTTCTCAAAGCACTACGGCGGTCTATCATCTGTTCATCATGCTGCACATCTTTTTCAACTCCATATCTGCACATCTTTTTCGTCTCTGATAGCTCATACCATAAGCAAAGCTATATCATCATTCTTGTCCAAGATCTCTTTATCTTTGAAACCGGTGATCCGATCGACAATGCGAACCAGGCGACATCTCTTTTTCTTCCGAAGGACCAGATAATCTATTCTTCCAGTGCATCTTCTTCAGCACGAATCCGTGCTCTTAATATTGATCTTTCTAAGAGCGTTGAGCTCAGGAAGTGTTCGAGCATTTGTTCGTTCCTCTCGCCTTTTGAACTTGGTATTCTGGGAATATCTTGTTAATCCATGGTGGTATATGTTGATAATATGCTTGCCTATTTCGATATCAATGGAAGGACATGGAAGATCACCTGTGTCTCTTTCTCCCAAGCTTCGTGAGCACTGCATGTGTGCAAAGTCTCAAAGCGTGAATTCTGGCTTCTTGAAGTCACCTATCTCGACCACGTCCTTCTGCTAAATACATTGCTTCAATTCTGGAATCAGCAAGTTCATTGTTAATTCCATCTTCCATCTTCAATCAAATCCGGAGTTGTTCCTTGTTGGCAAGTTATCATCATCGTTTCGCTGAAGTTTTCCTCAAGACCGCTAAATCTCTCCCAATCTTTTCAAGAAGAACATGGAGTTCTTTCACCTCAGTCTCATCAAGTGATCTTTTGAAACCCTCTTGTTCTATCATCTATGCTCAATCCACCGGAGACCATGAAGACCTTCCAGATCTTGTTTTCCTTCTGTGCTAGTGGTGCTATCTTTTTCTTTATCTGTGGAATCTTGCAGTGTCTCCGTGATCTTCCTTCATATCTTTCCGGTGGCTTGTTACTTATGATATGACGACAACATCATCATCCTTATCTATCTTGAATCCGGTGAATCGTTTGCATCTATCCTTGTTTTCTAGCGGAGTTCCATGAGCTCTTCTTATCAATACCTTCAGTCTGTTTCGGTAGTTGGGTTGCATGGTTTTCTTATTCATGTGCGGAGTAATGCTTTGAGTGCGGGATGGAGTAGCTACCATACCACTACTCTTATCATTCGCTCTTGTACATTGAATTGGTGAATTAATGTGATCTCACTCTTTCCATGGAAGTTAGAAGTGGCCTTTATCCCTCGATACTTTACTTCCGTCCTTGTTTTTCCGGAGTGCTCTCTCAAAGAAAGTAATCAATAATCTCTTGTTGGTGGTCTGTCTATCCTAGACGGAGCAAATCTTCAGTTATCTGGTGGAAACAAACGCAAACTCTTTTCGGTCCTCGTCTTTCTACCGGTGCTCGACATCCCCAATCAAGATGAAAGGAAACTATCTCTCTCTGTATCATCGATTCTTTTTCTGCGGTAAAGCCAGTTATGGTTGATGCCATCAGCCGCAAATCTATTGTGTTAGCCTCAAGGCTAAAGAAGCAATAAGTATCTCTACAATCAACTCCAGATCCTCCATAATCTTTGCTTCTCAGGATTCCACCATGATCTGGCTTCACATCCATCTCTAGAAGTTATATCCGCGCACGTCAATTGTGTGATCCTTCGGTTCTTACCGGCGCAACAAGAATCTAATCCGACGATGTCCAGCTAAATCTTTCTAATGATATCAAGGGACTCTATTGTTTGAAGGCAATATTGTTTCCGAACTTCCTTTCTCTAATCCGAGAGAAGATACGATGCTCTTGTCATAGTGGTTCAAAACCTCTCCAATCTAGCTCTTTTCCTCCCGGCGAGACGAAGTTTTCATCAACTCTGGTATCAGTAAATCTTTAATCTTAACAGTGTGCCTTTCTATATCCATGATGCATCATCTTGTCCCTTCTTTCACAAGTGGATCTTTTCTTTTATCATGTTCTTGAGAAAACCGGAGCTATGTCCATCCTATCCTTCTTGTCTCACGACAATCCTTCAACTCTTCTAACCCGTTGTTTCTCAAGCAAAACGCAGGACTCGCAACAAGTCTAGCAAGTTTTGCAAGGTGTGGTGGTCGCACCATTCCGTTCTTCATCTTCTTGGGAACGCAAGGATCACCTTCGTTCGAACACCCGCATCTCCTTGTGTTGTTTTCTTTTCCTAGAATCTCGGGGCGAGATTCTTGTTTAGTGGGGGAGAGTTGTAGCATCCCAATTGTCTAACAATTGTAATGCTACTTGGTCTAGTAATATAGATGGCTACTTCCTATATATAATTGTTGCATCATCATTATATCATGCTCAAGTCATCATGACACCTTGCATTTGAGCATCATATAAAACCCTTTTGATTTGGTTCTTCTCTCATATGCATTGTAAATTGGTTTTGCCTCTTGATATTGTATTTGGTTCTTGATATATTGTTTAATGCCCAAGTTGAGTTGGGGGCATATCTCTTGTTAACTCCACCACCTTTCTTTCACCACCTTATAATTCCACCATCCAACTAAATATGAGCTTTGCACTTTATTTGAGTTTACCTCTAGCTCATGTGGGTTGGGATGGATCCAATTCTTTTTCCACATGCTCTCATCTTAGTATCATGTTGTTTTCACATTATTGCTATATGAGAGCCACATGGCCACCTTTGCATGCCTTGTGAGTGGAAACCTTTTCCTAGCTCCCTTATGGATTATTATGGAATTATGCTCATGTTGGGGTATTTTGGGACTATTGTGCATCTAGTGGTACCTACACACTAGCAAGTCCCATTTTTATTCAAACATGGTCATCTCCATCTATTCCACATGGGGCATCCTTTTTAATTCTTTTTGCTTGGCTTTTATTCCAATTTTGGAAATGCATAATAATAATGCCATGTAATAATATTGTTTTCACAAGAATCAACATGGCAATAAATATTTTTGCATGGGCCATGCAAGTGCCAATTTTCTAGTCTTTGGTTTCTATTTGATTTTTGAGTGGGTCATCTCTATCTTTATCTTTTCTTTTGGCATGATCTATGTTGATCTTGCTTAAAACCCCATCACCATATACATCTATGCCATCATCCCCTTCTCTTCTTTTCTCTCTTTGGCTATCTTGTTTGAGATTGTTTTGTGCATGCTTGATCTAGTCACAAGGACCTCTCCATCTTATCTCTCCATCTCCCTCTAAACCCTAAGCTAACCCTAAACCTACCTCTCCATCTCCTCTAATCTACCCATACCCCCATCAAAGCTAAACCCTAACCCTAAGTAACCACCACCTCTCTCTCTCTCGGCCTCCCCCTCTCTCTCACCTAGCTGGCCACCCTAGGCCACCTAACCACTACCCAGCCATACCCCTCTCTACCGAGCCTAGCTCCCAACCCTAGCCGAGCTCCATGCCACACCTCCTCGCTCTCTCCGCAAGGGCCCCTCAACCCCGAGCCTCCTCCGGCCTCACCCTACCCCACCTGGGCGTCCCCATCTACACGCCTCTCGCCCGCTCTGCCTCTGCCTCGACCAGAGCACGTGAGGAGAGGTAGAAAAAGGAGGCCGAGCCACCTTTCATCCACCCACCTCCCCACGGCAGCCCTCCTCTCCTCCTTCCCTCGCCACCTGCATCCACCCCGGCCGCCAGCCACGGCCTCCTTCTCCTCTACCACGAACCAGCGGTGGCGTGGCGTTCAGGTTGTCGGGAAGCTCACGGCCGACCATCAGACGCTCAGACACGCCTGGTCGACAGAGAGGAGCACCGAGCCGCCAAGATCGACGCCTCCCGAAAACCTAACCCGAGTCGTCTGGTCCTCGTCCTCGATCGCTGCTCCGCCTGCTCGACCACGCCAACCACCTCTCGAGCTACCCTACCCGACATCCTCGGCCACATCCTTGCCCTGGTCGCGCCGGACCATCCGACGAATGGCCTTTGTGCGCCGGCGTCGCGTGCGTCTGCTCGTCCCCGCAGCGCGCAGAAACCCTAGCTAGGCCCCAACCTCCTAGCGGACACCTAGCCCAAGCCACCGCATGGCCTCTGCCCTCAGCCCCAAGAACGGCCGGGTTCGATCCACACGCCCAGCATACAAGATCGACTGTCGCCGAGGCGAGAAGATCCAAGACGGTACAGGACTTTTCCGCTTAACCCCCTGCTAGTTTTTACGCTTAACTCACAGATGCGTTTTGGCCCACTCGCCGAGCAAACTTGCAAAAGAGCCCCTTCTCGGTACTCAACCCTCAAGCCTCCTCATTGCGCGTGGCACCTGGTCGCCACTGTCATCGCGTGGCTCGCAAAGTCGGTGGCCCCACCTGTCATCCTCTAGGGCTAGCTCAACCAGCGGTGACAAAACCTTTTCTGTGCGCTGTTTTGTTGAGTCACCTTGGCCCCACCCGTCAGTGATAGTGGCTGAGTCTGTCTGGGTATAAAAAGTAATTCAGTCTATCTGTTTAAATTCAAATATTTTTCAAATTATTTCAAATTCAATTTAAATTCTGTTTTCAAATAACTTTTCAAGTATTAATACAAATAATACAAATAATATATGTTTTCAAATCAGAAAAATATGAGGAATTCAAATATGGCATCCAAAATATATTTTGAACATTTAAAATTCCAAGTTTACTTAAATTACAACAAATTGCCCTTTTGACTTAAATAATTAATAACTTTTGTTTTATAAGCCCAAATTTAATAAATAATATGTCTAAAATGATTAGCTCGACGAGACCTTTATGTTTATGCATTCCATGGTTTGTTTTGAAGCATGCATCATATAAATATAAAGTATACAGCAACTAATATGAAGTTAAAATGTGGTTAAAAGTCAATAAAATGATTTAATCTTGTATTCCACACCTCACCCATGCCATGCTACATCATTGCCGTGAAATTTGTGCATCATTCATCATGGCATGATTGTTTGCTTGATGCATTTAATTCATATGCTTGGGCACTTTATTTATGTTGGCCCTTGTTTGTTTGGTTCTTCTCCGAATAGACGCTGAGCAGGGGATATATCAAGAGAACCAGGAGCACTACCCAGATCCATCCAGTGCTTCAATGGCTGCTGTGCAAGCACTACCACATGCTTGCATACATATAGTACCTATTGCCTCTTTCTTATTCTTGCATCATTGAGTCGCGATTGCATTAAATTGAATCCTAAGTATTGCATAGCCTTTACTTTTAAACCCCACCGAAGCCTGTTCCTCCATCCCATGAGCCATTACTACAGGAGTTGTTTGAGCCATGCGAGTCGTAGAACAGCATGTGTATGGTATGTGAGTGTCTGATGGATAACAAGGTGCCTAAACAACTTAACCTGAGTAGTAATGGGATAACTAATGAAAGTGGCATCGGTGAGCCATATTCGCTATTTGGTTTTTCAGGCTCACTTGTGTCCCGTAGGACCCCGAGTACTTGATTCTTGTTCCTTGAATATTCGCGCTATCCACATCCGGGAGGCTTATGAACCCCCGAGGCGAGCTTGATTCATTCTTATTTCTTGAGGGCCACAACCTAGTTTGAGGTTTTATTTACTATCCTGTACTTATGCCATGCTTTACCGCTTTAATTTAAATTGTGCGAGGTAATGCACACTGTACTATTTAGGTCCGTGACCTTTTGCTTATGTCGACAAGCCCACCACACTTTCGGGTTCCCGATCGTTTACATGGCTCCACAAACCTTGAGGCCGTCTCGAGTCACTAACCGTTGCGGGTAGCTCAATGGGGTGGCCCCTGAAATATTTCTGAATCTGTGATCGCTTTGTCGTGGATCGCCTCGTTGGGTTTTGATTTGGTTTTTCCGAGGCATATCGAGTGTGTGTTGCTATTTGTGCACCTGCAGGTAAAACTTTCAAAGCCGTGTCATGGTTATGGCGACTTGGAGCACAGTTTCTCGATCATAGACAAGCATAACTAAAGTACCGCTTTTAATTTGACTAGACTAGGTACCGACTAGTAAATAGTGCAACACTCACGAATGGATAATAAAACGCCAGCGGATGGGGTTGTTCGTCCGCTTCCTCGTCGGTAAGCGAGGAGGAGGATGGATCTGTGGATATTACCATTATAACTGTTATAACTGTTGTTATTAATTCACGGACATCCGTCTATCTCTGGTTAGGCGGATGGTTAGCGAGGATCTATAGAATTGCTAGGGTTTATCTTTTGCTGCAATTGCGTCACCCCAGGTTGTGTCCCCTTTAGAGGCATGAAGACTTGCTGAGTACCCCTAGGGTCTCACACGATAAATTATTGGTTCAAATGAACAGGTACACTCGCAAGATGGATACTGGGTGGAAGAGACGGACGATGTGGGCAACGATCATTCGGTGTAGAGATTCCGGGAACGGGGATCCGTGAGATCTGTGGGCGAGATGTGCTTATTTATGGGGCATCTTATGCCGATTTGCTTCTTATCCGTACTCGGATTTTGTCTTCCGCTTCCGCTTGATACTATGTTGATTGATGTATGAGGAGATATCCTAAACTATTATATCTATCTAGGATATTTGGATCTTGCCGTATGGCGTTGCTATATTTCCTTTCTTTTTAGATGGAATGGCTCTGATGTACTGTTGTATGGTGGCTTGCATACATACTCGTTTGTGTATGTAGTTGATCCTTCGATTACGCCGCCCGTTCTTGTCCCGATGTTTGGAAATGGTTGGGACGGCCGAAAGGTCTACCTGTGAGTGGCATTTGGGACCCACCGTACTATTTCAACCATTCCTGAACATCCAGGCTTGTACTAGGAGCGTAATTCACCGAGGTAGTTACAATTGGTATCAGAGCCATCCCGACCTTCAGGGTCTCAGCCAAATGGTCGTTGTATGTCTAGCAAATATTTTTGGTAGTTATGTATACTAGGGAAAAACAAAACGTGAGAGTAGGACTGCTTCCACTTTTCTTCTTACCCACCCACCACCCTTTTCTGGTAAGGAAGTGTAACGTTTTCGATCCTCTTCTTAAAAATTCAAACTAGGATTCACGTGTTCTGGGTTTCCGTAGTACCATAGAAAGTGTGTGTGTGTGTGTAATTCCTTGTCTATCTGTTGCATCCAGTTGTTATCTTTATCTGCCTTTGGTTATCAACTGTTGGTACATTCCATACCGACAGGCTTTTGAAACCAGCGCGATCTACCTGACTCCTTGTTAACCGGTGCCATCTTCTTAAGGGTGTCCTTCCTTCTAGCAGCTTCACATTCTGTGAAACCATCAGTTGCTAATCTCTATCTGATAAGTGATCTTGCGCATCTATTGGTATTTAAATGCCGAAAAATGCGGATTTTTTTTTCTTTGATGCATCTGTGTTTCCACACTCCTTTTCAGTCGTGCGTGAAACATTATCTATCTCCCTTTTATCAGCATGTCCATGCTAACTCATTTTTTTGTTACCGGTGCTTAATCCTGGAGTTTCTTTTCATCTCCAATTCTCTTGGGCTAATTACATAACATGTGTCGATCCGATGCTGATGATTGTAATTTGGCTCTCGGCATAGCTATATTCCACTCATGATAAGTGTCGATTGGAATATGGGAAAAAATGCTATCAACCGTCACCATCTGGAGGATAAGGTTATCTCCTGTGATTTTGAGTACACCGTGATCATATCTCCGCATATTCAAGCATCTTTGGCAATCCGGAGTTTCTCAAAGCACTACGGCGGTCTATCATCTGTTCATCATCCTGCACATCTTTTTCAACTCCATATCTGCACATCTTTTTCGTCTCTGATAGCTCATACCATAAGCAAAGCTATATCATCGTTCTTGTCCAAGATCTCTTTATCTTTGAAACCGGTGATCCGATCGACAATGTGAACCATGCGACATCTCTTTTTCTTCCGAAGGACCAGATAATCTATTCTTCCAGTGCATCTTCTTCAGCACGAACCCGTGCTCTTAATATTGATCTTTCTAAGAGCGTTGAGCTCAGGAAGTGTTCGAGCATTTGTTCGTTCCTCTCGCCTTTTGAACTTGGTATTCTGGGAATATCTTGTTAATCCATGGTGGTATATGTTGATAATATGATTGCCTATTTCGATATCAATGGAAGGACATGGAAGATCACCTGTGTATCTTTCTCCCAAGCTTCGTGAGCACTGCATGTGTGCAAAGTCTCAAAGCGTGAATTCTGGCTTCTTGAAGTCACCTATCTCGACCACGTCCTTCTGCTAAATACATTGCTTCAATTCTGGAATCAGCAAGTTCATTGTTAATTCCATCTTCCATCTTCAATCAAATCCGGAGTTGTTCCTTGTTGGCAAGTTATCATCATCGTTTCGCTGAAGTTTTCCTCAAGACCGCTAAATCTCTCCCAATCTTTTCAAGAAGAACATGGAGTTCTTTCACCTCAGTCTCATCAAGTGATCTTTTGAAACCCTCTCGTTCTATCATCTATGCTCAATCCACCGGAGACCATGAAGACCTTCCAGATCTTGTTTTCCTTCTGTGCTAGTGGTGCTATCTTTTTCTTTATCTGTGGAATCTTGCAGTGTCTCCGTGATCTTCCTTCATATCTTTCCGGTGGCTTGTTACTTATGATATGACGACAACATCATCATCCTTATCTATCTTGAATCCGGTGAATCGTTTGCATCTATCCTTGTTTTCTAGCGGAGTTCCATGAGCTCTTCTTATCAATACCTTCAGTCTGTTTCGGTAGTTGGGTTGCATGGTTTTCTTATTCATGTGCGGAGTAATGCTTTGAGTGCGGGATGGAGTAGCTACCATACCACTACTCTTATCATTCGCTCTTGTACATTGAATTGGTGAATTAATGTGATCTCACTCTTTCCATGGAAGTTAGAAGTGGCCTTTATCCCTCGATACTTTACTTCCGTCCTTGTTTTTCCGGAGTGCTCTCTCAAAGAAAGTAATCAATAATCTCTTGTTGGTGGTCTGTCTATCCTAGACGGAGCAAATCTTCAGTTATCTGGTGGAAACAAACGCAAACTCTTTTCGGTCCTCGTCTTTCTACCGGTGCTCGACATCCCCAATCAAGATGAAAGGAAACTATCTCTCTCTGTATCATCGATTCTTTTTCTGCGGTAAAGCCAGTTATGGTTGATGCCATCAGCCGCAAATCTATTGTGTTAGCCTCAAGGCTAAAGAAGCAATAAGTATCTCTACAATCAACTCCAGATCCTCCATAATCTTTGCTTCTCAGATTCCACCATGATCCTTCACATCCATCTCTAGAAGTTATATCCAAGACGTCAATTGTGTGATCCTTGGTTCTTCTACGCCAACAAGAATCTAATCCGACGATGTCCAGCTAAATCTTTCTAATGATATCAAGGGACTCTATTGTTTGAAGGCAATATTGTTTCCGAACTTCCTTTCTCTAATCCGAGAGAAGATACGATGCTCTTGTCATAGTGGTTCAAAACCTCTCCAATCTAGCTCTTTTCCTCCCGGCGAGACGAAGTTTTCATCAACTCTGGTATCAGTAAATCTTTAATCTTAACGGTGTGCCTTTCTATATCCATGATGCATCATCTTGTCCCTTCTTTCACAAGTGGATCTTTTCTTTTATCATGTTCTTGAGAAAACCGGAGCTATGTCCATCCTATCCTTCTTGTCTCACGACAATCCTTCAACTCTTCTAACCCGTTGTTTCTCAAGCAAAACGCAGGACTCGCAACAAGTCTAGCAAGTTTTGCAAGGTGTGGTGGTCGCACCATTCCGTTCTTCATCTTCTTGGGAACGCAAGGATCACCTTCGTTCGAACACCCGCATCTCCTTGTGTTGTTTTCTTTTCCTAGAATCTCGGGGCGAGATTCTTGTTTAGTGGGGGAGAGTTGTAGCATCCCAATTGTCTAACAATTGTAATGCTACTTGGTCTAGTAATATAGATGGCTACTTCCTATATATAATTGTTGCATCATCATTATATCATGCTCAAGTCATCATGCCACCTTGCATTTGAGCATCATATAAAACCCTTTTGATTTGGTTCTTCTCTCATATGCATTGTAAATTGGTTTTGCCTCTTGATATTGTATTTGGTTCTTGATATATTGTTTAATGCCCAAGTTGAGTTGGGGGCATATCTCTTGTTAACTCCACCACCTTTCTTTCACCACCTTATAATTCCACCATCCAACTAAATATGAGCTTTGCACTTTATTTGAGTTTACCTCTAGCTCATGTGGGTTGGGATGGATCCAATTCTTTTTCCACATGCTCTCATCTTAGTATCATGTTGTTTTCACATTATTGCTATATGAGAGCCACATGGCCACCTTTGCATGCCTTGTGAGTGGAAACCTTTTCCTAGCTCCCTTATGGATTATTATGGAATTATGCTCATGTTGGGGTATTTTGGGACTATTGTGCATCTAGTGGTACCTACACTAGCAAGTCCCATTTTATTCAAACATGGTCATCTCCATCTATTCCACATGGGCATCCTTTTTAATTCTTTTTGCTTGGCTTTTATTCCAATTTTGGAAATGCATAATAATAATGCCATGTAATAATATTGTTTTCACAAGAATCAACATGGCAATAAATATTTTTGCATGGGCCATGCAAGTGCCACCTTTTCTAGTCTTTGGTTTCTATTTGATTTTTGAGTGGGTCATCTCTATCTTTATCTTTTCTTTTGGCATGATCTATGTTGATCTTGCTTAAAACCCCATCACCATATCCATCTATGCCATCATCCCCTTCTCTTCTTTTCTCTCTTTTGGCTATCTTGTTTGAGATTGTTTTGTGCATGCTTGATCTAGTCACAAGGACCTCTCCATCTTATCTCTCCATCTCCCTCTAAACCCTAAGCTAACCCTAAACCTACCTCTCCATCTCCTCTAATCTACCCATACCCCCATCAAAGCTAAACCCTAACCCTAAGTAACCACCACCTCTCTCTCTCTCTCGGCCTCCCCCTCTCTCTCACCTAGCTGGCCACCCTAGGCCACCTAACCACTACCCCGAGCCATACCCCTCTCTACCCGAGCCTAGCTCCCAACCCTAGCCCGAGCTCCATGCCACACCTCCCCCTCGCTCTCTCTGCCGCAAGGGCCCCTCAACCCCGAGCCTCCCTCCTGGCCTCACCCTACCCCACCTGGACGTCCCCATCTACCTGCCTCTCGCTCTGCCCTGCCTCCTGCCCGACCAGAGCACGTGAGGAGAGGTAGAGAAAAGGAGGCCGAGCCACCTTTTCATCCACCCACCTCCCCACGGCAGCCTCTCCCTTCCTCTGCTTATCCCCGCCTCTCCTGTGAGACCACCCCAGATCCACCCCAGCCGTCCCTCTCTCCACCTTCCCCTCCCACCGCTCACCCCGACGCCGCCACCGACCTCCTTCTCCTCTACACGAACCAGCCGGTGGCGTGGCGTTCAGGTTGTCGGGAAGCTCACGGCCGACCATGCGACGCTTCAGACACGCCATCGACGGAGAGGAGCACGGAGCCGCCAAGACAGCCCGCGCCTCCCCAACTCCCCCCCCCGAGCCGTCTGCTCTGCGACGCCGTGCTCAGCCTGCTCCCTGCACGCCAACCACCTCTCCAGCTCTACCTACTCTACCTACCCCCTGGCAGATCCTTGCCTGGTCACGCGGACCATCCGACGAACGGCTCAGGCCGGCCGCGTCAAGGCGTCTGCTTCGCCTTAGCAGAAACCCTAGCTAGGCCCCAACCTCCTAGCGGACACCTAGCCCAAGCCACCGCAGTGGATCTGCCTCTGCGCAGCGCCAAGCCCGGGTTCGATCCCACACACGCCCAGCTTCACTGCGCATCGACCTGTCGCTCGAGGCAGAGAAGATCCACAGTACGGCTGTGGACTTTTTCCGCTTAACCCCCTGCTAGTTTTTACGCTTAACCCACAGACGTTTTGGCCCACCGGTCGCGAGCAAACTTGCAAAGACCCCCGCTTCGGTACTCAACTCAAGACTCGCTCGCCGCGTGGCACCCCCTGGTCGCCTGTAGCGTGGGTCAAGCAATCGGTGGCCCCACTGTCATCCTCTAGGGCTAGCTCAACCAGCGGTGACAAACCTTTCTGTGCGCTTGTTTTGCTGAGTCACCTTGGCCCCACCCACAGCGATAGTGGCTGAGTCTGTGCAGGTATAAAAAGTAATTCAGTCTATCTGTTTAAATTCAAATATTTTTCAAATTATTTCAAATTCAATTTAAATTCTGTTTTCAAATAACTTTTCAAGTATTAATACAAATAATACAAATAATATATGTTTTCAAATCAGAAAAATATGAGGAATTCAAATATGGCATCCAAAATATATTTTGAACATTTAAAATTCCAAGTTTACTTAAATTACAACAAATTGCCCTTTTGACTTAAATAATTAATAACTTTTGTTTTATAAGCCCAAATTTAATAAATAATATGTCTAAAATGATTAGCTCGACGAGACCTTTCTGTTTATGCATTCCATGGTTTGTTTTGAAGCATGCATCATATAAATATAAAGTATACAGCAACTAATATGAAGTTAAAATGTGGTTAAAACTCAATAAAATGATTTAATCTTGTATTCCACACCTCACCCATGCCATGCTACATCATTGCCGTGCAATTTGTGCATCATTCATCATGGTATGATTGTTTGCTTGATGCATTTAATTCATATGTTTGGGCACTTTATTTATGTTGGCCCTTGTTTGTTTGGTTCTTCTCCGAATAGACGCTGAGCAGGGGATATATCAAGAGAACCAGGAGCACTACCCAGATCCATCCAGTGCTTCAACTGGGATGCCAGGCAAGCACTACCACATGCTTGCATACATATAGTACCTATTGCCTCTTTCTTATTCTTGCATCATTGAGTCGCGATTGCATTAAATTGAATCCTAAGTATTGCATAGCCTTTACTTTTAAACCCCACGGTAGCCTGTTCCTCCATCCCATGAGCCATTACTACAGGAGTTGTTTGAGCCATGCGAGTCGTAGAACAGCATGTGTAGGGTATGTGAGTGTCTGATGGATAACAAGGTGCCTAAACAACTTAACCTGAGTAGTAATGGGATAACTAATGAAAGTGGCATCGGTGAGCCATATTCGCTATTTGGTTTTTCAGGCTCACTTGTGTCCCGTAGGACCCCGAGTACTTGATTCCTGTTCCTTGAATATTCGCGCTATCCACATCCGGGAGGCTTATGAACCCTCCTGAGCCAGAGCTTGATTCATTCTTATTTCTTGAGGGCCACAACCTAGTTTGAGGTTTTATTTACTATCCTGTACTTATGCCATGCTTTACCGCTTTAATTTAAATTGTGCGAGGTAATGCACACTGCATCGCTTAGGTCCGTGACCGTTTCTGTATCGACAAGCCAGTCACACTTTCGGGTTCCCGATCGTTACACGGCTCCACAAACCTTGAGGCCGTCTCGAGTCAGCTAACTTGTGGGTAGCTCAATGGGGTGGCCTGAAATATTTCTGAATCTTGTGATCGCTTTGTCGTGATGCCTCGTTGGGTTTTGATTTGGTTTTCCGAGGCATATCGAGTGTGTGTTGCTATTTGTGCACCCTTGTGGTAAAACTTTCAAAGCCGTGTCATGTTATGGACGACTTGGAGCACAGTTTCTCGATCATAGACAAGAATAACTAAAGTACCGCTTTTAATTTGACTAGACTAGGTACCTGACTAGTAAATAGTGCAATACTCACGGAATGGATAATAAAACTGCCAACGGGTGGGGGGTTGTCCGTTCGCTTCCTCGTCGGTAAGCGAGGAGGAGGATGGATCTGTGGATATTACCATTATAACTGTTATAACTATTGTTATTAATTCACGGACATCCGTCTATCTCTGGTTAGGCGGATGGTTAGCGAGGATCTATAGAATTGCTAGGGTTTATCTTTTGCTGCAATTGCGTCACCCCAGGTTGTGTCCCCTTTAGAGGCATGAAGACTTGCTGAGTACCCCTAGGGTCTCACACGATAAATTATTGGTTCAGATGAACAGGTACACTCGCAAGATGGATACTGGGTGGAAGAGACGGACGATGTGGGCAACGATCATTGGGTGTAGAGATTCCAGGAACGGGGATCCGTGAGATCTGTGGGCGAGATGTGCTTATTTATGGGGCATCTTATGCCGATTTGCTTCTTATCCGTACTCGGATTTTGTCTTCCGCTTCCGCTTGATACTATGTTGATTGATGTATGAGGAGATATCCTAAACTATTATATATATCTAGGATATTTGGATCTTGCCGTATGGCGTTGCTATATTTCCTTTCTTTTTAGATGGAATGGCTCTGATGTACTATTGTATGGTGTCTTGCATACATACTCGTTTGTGTATGTAGTTGATCCCTTCGCCTGCCGATTACGCCGCCCGTTCTTGTCCCGATGTTTGGAAATGGTTGGGACGGCCGAAAGGTCTACCTGTGAGTGGCATTTGGGCCCCACCGTACTATTTCAACCATTCCTGAACATCCAGGCTTGTACTAGGAGCGTAATTCACCGAGGTAGTTACACCCTCCCCGCCGCTAGCGCCTATTCCCCTGTCATCGGGGGTCCTTCCCCCGCCCAATTGCTCCTCTGCTCCATCGAATTCCCCTCGCAGCTTCTGTTGTGGAAGAGGCGGGGTACCAGAGGCAGTGGAGGACCTGTGCGGCGATGCTAGGTGGCTGACAGCAGTAGAGGAACCCGAGCTCGTCCGTGGGGAGGCCAGGAGGAAGATGGCTAGTCCTCCAGCGACGTGCATCAGCGCCACAACGACCCATGTGAGCTGGTGCATGGCTGGTATCTAGAAGACAACAAAGCCGATGATCCACTGCAGGGCGAAGGGGGAGATGGCTCGGATGCCTATCCAGGAGTGGAGGCTGATGGCGAAGTTCGTTCGTGGGGAGGCTGCGGATGCGATCGGGGAAAGAGCAGGTGGCGGCGAAGCTCGTCTGTGGGAGGCGCTGGCAGCGGGGTTGAGCTCAGGACCGTGCAGGGTGGCATGGACGGCCATGTCGTGCTGGCAGAAGGGAAAGAACCGTGGCTGAATCGTCGACCTGACATGGTGGACGATGAAAACCAAGGTACAAACTAGTTGCATAGCAAGTGCTCGACATAATTTTTGAGCCAAATTAAAATTTTAGTCATGTAAATATTGGGGATCGGTTCCATGGTGAAAAATTTAGAGGAGCAAATATATGAAGTTAAGTTTAGTCCAGCCTTTTAGTCCTCTAAGTTATAGGGGATGAGTTAGAGTGTCGGGGTTCCGCAACAGAAAATAAAAAGTTTCCTACGTTGGAATGCCCTAATGTCCAAGATCTATCTATTAGTAATGCAGTAACGGCTGAGGTTTAGGATACATACCCTTGTAGTCCAAAAGCGGTTATCAATCCGAGGGGAACATGGTTGAAGTAGTCATGCTCATAGCCAACCTCAAAGTCGCGAAGCTCCTCGCAAGTCACCTACTGCTGCATCATCCAGCTGTAGGGCTTCGTAGCATGGAAAACAAAAAATTCTACCACATGAACATACACAAGCCAAGATCTAATCTACGAGATCGGTGCAACTAGTTGATAGAGTACTAACCCTCGAAGATCCAAAGCATTTAACGAGATCGGATTCTCGTGGTTGATATAGTCGTTCACTTACCGATCTCAAGATCACGAAGACAATCCTTCCAGCGCCGCGTTCCGGCAGCGCTTCCGTAGTCGGTCACACGTTTGGTACTCGATGAAGACCTTCCTCTCCCTTGTTCCAGCAGGCAGCGGAGGTTGTAGATCTCTTCTCGATTCCAGCAGCACAACGACGTGGTGGTGAAATGGAGGAGTAGATTGGTGACTCCTTGATGGCGTCAGAGAACTTGACGGTGGTGGAGCACTTCGTTGGAAACCCCAAGAGCAAGGTGTGATGAGCACAGCAGCAAGTATTCCCTCAGTAAGAAACTGAGATTATCAAACCAGTAGGAGGAAGGAAACGTCACACAGGTGTTGCAAGCAACACGGAGACCTGCACAACACAAACTCAAGACTTTGCCCCAACGAATCAGTGAGGTTGTCAAGCTCACCGGTTTGCTGTAACAAAGGATTAAACGTATGGTGTGGAAGGTAATGGTTTGCAGCAAGTAAACAAGTAACAGTGGAAGATGTATCAATGGTAAAGATTGGACCGGGGTCCATAGTTCACTAGAGGTGCTCTCCTTAGATAAACAACATGGCATGAAGGGTAAACAAATTACAGCGGGGCAATTGACAGGAACTGAGCAAGGCATAACAATGCAATTACTAGTCAGAAAGATCCTATGAGGTTGATTGGGCAATACAACAATATACATAGACCGTCATCCAACTGCATCTATGACTAGAAGTCCACCTTCAAGTTATCATCCGAACCCCTTCCAGTATTAAGTTGTAAGCAATGCACAACCGCTAAGCAAAGTGTGTAAGGTAAATAGTCCACATGTTCCATGAACAAGAGACCGTTGTTTTCTCCTAGTAGCAACAACACATCTACAATCAAGAGATTTCACTTCCCTTGGAAACTAGAGGCATGAACCCACTATCGAGCATAAATACCCCCTCTTGGAGTCACTAGCAACTACTTGGCCAAGATAGCTACTAACAACAGAGAGCATGCAAGATCACAAACAACACAAACATGATAGAATCATAAAGACAAAACCATTAATCAAACTAACATAATAATCTCAATATCCATTGGATCCCAGCAAACACAACATGCATGATTACAAATAGATTAGATATTGATTATGAACTGAGCTCACAAGATCTATACATGAAAGCACAAAGGAGGAGATATAACCTTCTAGCTACTACATGGACCCATAATCCAAGGTGGAACTACTCACGCATCATACCGGAGAGAAGGCCTCAGCCTCCTGGATGATCCTCTCCCATAGTGTGCAAGGAAGAACTTGACTCCGATCTAGGGACGATGGTGGCGGCTGCACGGTTTGTGGATTTCTGATCGGTACTGTGGTTTCCATCGGGGATTCTTATAGGCGAAGGGGGAGACCGAGGAGGCGGCCAGGTCCACCAAACCCTAGCCAGGCGCGGGGTGGGGCCCACCCGCGCCTGGGGTGGGTCTGGCCCCCCTGGCTGGCCTCCTGGGCTCTCCTCTGGACTTCTTGTTCCCCGCGGAAAGTAATTGACTTTGTTCTTTGTCCCGTCCAATTCCGAGAATATTTCTTTACTAACTTTTCTGAAATCAAAAACAGCAAAAAATAGGCATCTGGCACTGTTGCAACTTGTTAATAGGTTAGTACCAGAAAACATGTAAAAAGCACCTCAAAGTGTGGACAAGTAAATCAAAGTAGATACTAAACAAGCATGGAGCCTCAAAAATTATAGATACGTTTCCAACGTATCATAGATCCCTTAAGGCTTCGCCTAAGCCAGAGCGAGCTATGATGGAGTAGAGAGGCCTTGGAAACTAGGGTTTAGAGGCCAAGGGGTGGAGGTAGCAGGCGGCTAGGGCAGGGCTAGGCGACGGTGACTTTAGGAGGCTCTAGGGTAACCGACCTAGGGTTTTGGGGTGAGGGCCAAGGGGGCGCCCCACCCCCTCCTTTTATGGGTGGGAGAGGCGGCTAGGGGAAGCCGAATCCTCCTCTAACTCCCCTTGGTGGCTGGCAGCAAGGAGGGAGAGGGAAACCTCTCCCATGTAGGTTTCCTCTCCTCCCTCCACTTGGACTTTGACTTTCAATGTTGGGATTTGACTTTTCAAATTGGAGTTTGACTATTCAAACTAGAGTTTGATTATTCTCTTTCCATTGCCCAGCCAAGTAACCTAGGGTATGATGCAACCATTCCATATTGGCATGGCACATTCATGTACCCCCCCCTTCGAGGTGGTGGACCTTCCAGAGCTTCTAGAAGCTTCCAGTGAAAACACCGAAAGCATTTTCGGTCCCAGGAATTGGACTTTTCTTATATAAAATCTTATTCTCCGGACCATTCCAGATCTCCTCGTGATGTCTTGGATCCAATCCGAGACTCAAAACAACATTCGGTCTCCTACTCACATTTCATATCTACTAAACAACATCAAATACTTAAGTGTGTCTCCCTACGGTTCGTGAATTTATGCAGACATGATCGAGACACTTCTCCGACCAATAACCAATAGAGGAATCTAGAAATTCATATGGATCCCACATATTTCTACGATTTCTTCGTGATCGAATGAACTATTTACATACGATATCAATTTCCCTTTGTCTCGCGGTACTTTACTTATCCGAGGTTTGATCGTCGGTATCTCCAATACCTAGTTCAACCTCGTTACCGATAAGTACTCTTTGCTCGTTCCATGATATGTGATCCCTTGTGACCTAGTCACATGCTTGCAAGCCAATTGGATGACATTCCACCTATAGGGCCCATAGTATATCTATCCATCATATGGATGGAAAAATCCCACTCTTGATCCATGTGCCTCAACACATACTTTTAGAATACCTAATGCCACATTTATAACCACCTAGTTATGAAGTGGTGTTTGATGTCATCAAAGTATCCATCCGGTGATGATGATTAAAATGGTATCATGGTCCAAGGATTTAGGTTACTATGTATTTGAAATCAACAAGTGAACTATTTAAATGACTTGATCTTATGCTACGCTTAACTATAGGAGTGTGTCTATCACATCATTCTCCTAATGATATGACCGTGTTATCAATAACATCCAATGTTCATGATCAGGAAACCATGATCATCAATCAATCAACAAGCTAGTTTAACAAGAGGCTTTACTAGGAACTCTTTTATCTTTACAAATCACACAAGTATTAATGTTTCCTATTAATACAATTATAGCATGGCATGTAAACATTTATCATAAACACAAAGATATAATAATAACCATTTATTATTGCCTCTTGGGCATATCTCCAACAGCCTCCCACTTGCACTAGAGTCAATAATCTAGTTTGATAAACTTTGTGCATTCAACACCTATGGCTTTCCGGTGTTGTATATACACGATTGATAGTGGTAAACTCAATCTTCGGATCTGACACTTCTAGTTCCATGTGTAATTGCATGTCTTTGCGTCACTACGCATCACTCATTCTCTAATGAGATGGCATTGTATAAATTTGGTCCTTTGGTGAGACGTTTAGTTCCTTGGGGTTAAAACATGTTGATACAATTTTTGTACAATATATCTTCATAGTACTAGCCTGCTGTGAACCACACCTAGTTTGATAACAAACTACTTCACACAAATGCCATCTTTTGCGGCTATAATAACAGTCATATACTTAGCCTTTTTTATAGTATCTGTCATAATGTCTTAACTTTGGAACTCATCCAAACCCATTATGGAACTTCTTTTCCATTACATTGTGTCACCCATAGTTTTAATTGAGATAAATTTAATTTGTATCTTGTGACGAAATCAGTATCAATGTAACACTTTTACAATGAACTATTTATCTATTTGTCACCTCTACATAAATAACATATTCTTAGTTCTTCCAAAGGATCATAAGAATATCCTTAATATCGTCCAATGATCATCTTAGGAATCATTTTGGTATATGCTCATAACATTTAGAGCATAGGATATATCTGGATGTGTACATATCACAACATGATTGAAAAAAATACTCTTTGTGATTTCATTCGCTAAGTATCAAAATACTTGAATCTTTGTTTCACTTACTAAGTGTCAATACACTTGAATCTTGATTCAATCCTTTCTGTGAGACAAGAACCTTTCTTGTAGTTTCTATATTGAACTATTTCAATATCTCATCTATGTACTCTCGGCACAACCATATTAGCGTCTCAATCTATCCATATAGAAATTGATGCCAAATATTCGGGTTTTGCCTAAGTCTTTCATCGAGATGAAATTCTTAACTTGTGTCAACAAAAGATACATCATCTCCAATCAACAATATGTATTTCACAAAATGTATTAGAAATATGTCTCGGCGCTCCCACTTAATTTCTTGCAAATGCAAGCATCTTCATCGTCTTTGATGAAATTAAACCTTTTTAACATTTTCATCACGGTGAAGATTCCAACTCCGCGATGCTTCCTTCAACCATTGAAGTTTGCGTTGCTCCTTTAGCATCCTTTGACTTGACAAAACCCTTTGGATCGTGTCATGTACACGTCCTAGGTAAACATTCTATTAGAAGAACTTGTTTTGTTTATTCAACTATCATATACCAATATATGTAGTGGTTGCTATATTAATCCGTCCAGACTAAATATCACTATGAAAGATTAAATCTTGTCATAGTCAACTACTTGAACATTATCGTGAACGTTTTCTCGACATGTCGACTATTTCATAGATGTGAAACATCTATGTCTATTTCTTTATAGATCCAAATACAATTGTAAGGTCTTACACCTTTCCAGAGGGTCTTCCAAGTTCAAAAACTTGATTACTCGTGTATGGAACTATCATGGATTCTATGGCTTCAAGCCATTTGACGGAGTTAGGGCCCATCATCACTTATTTGCATGTAGTTGGTTCATTATTGTCAAACAATAATGATATAACTCTCAAATCTTGGTATTTGATTATTTACTCGACCTACTTGGTTCAATAGTAACTTAGACCTCCATGACCACAACCTTTGAGGCACGTGAGCCATGAGCATTCTTGCTGTCTCCGGGACACTTTCCGGCGCTACGCAACTCAGCACATATAGCTAAAGTTCAATAACTTTATCAAAGTTCTATTGTCCTCCCACTTAACTTTTCACGAAAAATTCCTTCTCAAGAAACTTGACGTTCTAAGTGACAAACACTTTTGTCTTCGGTGTTATGGAGAAATACTCAATGGTTATTCGAAATAACCTACATAGACATGTTCATCCAACTTTGGTTGTAAACATTTTACTTATGCCTAGCATACCAAAGTTCAAGAAAGGACAATTTGGGTTTTATCCTAGACCATAACTTATATGGTGTCATTTCAACGGACCATGATGGAGCTCTTTTTAGTGTAAAAGTGATAGTCACTAAAGCTTTTAATCATTAAAATACAATGGCAGTTTTATAACTTACACACCTTTGTCAAACATGGTTTTATTACATATCTCGAACACTCCATACTCATATGGTGTTTTGGGAAATGCAAATCCATGGAACGATGATACGTGCAAAATGTATCTACTTTCCTAGACACTTTTGCTATTGTTTCTCCTCTAAACTTGTGTGATCTGGATACAACTAACACATACTGGCGCTGTTTTCAGCAGAATTGCCTTGGTGTCTAGTTTTTGTGCAGAAAATCAACTATCAAGAAAAATCCCGGAAAATATGCCAAAAATCCTATTTCACCAGAAGATCCACGGAGCCAGAGTACGAGATGGAGTGGAGGCCTGGGGGGCCACACCCCTGCCAAGCGCGGGCTAGGCCTGGCGGTGCCTAGGGGTGGTGCGGCCACCCCAGGCACTCCCTCAGGCTCCCTCTTCTCCTATAAGTTACCTCTTGACCTAAAAACCAAGGGGGTTCATCATTTTTCTAGAAAGAGTTCCACTGTGCCACCACCACTAGAAGCCGCGATTCGGATCCAGAAACTCCGTTCTGGCACCCTGCCGGGACGGGGAATTTGGGGAGGATCATCGCCATCGTCATCACTAATGCCTCTCCATCAACCATCAATGTTCCCCTCATCCATGATTGAGTAATCCCCTGTTGTAGGCTATGGGGATGGTAGGGATTGGATGAGTTCTATCATGTCATCGAATAAGATTGTTAGGGCATGGTGCCTAGTATCTCTATTAGTGCTATTTGACTTTTTTGCAACTTCTTGTGCTTAATTCTTGTCACTAGGGCCCGAGTGCCATGATCTCAGATCTGAACTTATTATTGAATCATTATGATAGTATTGTTTGTGATCTTATCTGCAAATTGTGTACACATATCATTGTCCGGATCCAAAGGCCCCGAAGTGACAAAAATTGGGACAATCGGAGGGGATGGCTATGATGTGAGGATCACATGTGTTCATGGAGTGTTAATGCTTTGCTCCGGTGCTCTATTAAAAGGAGCACCTTAATTGCTAGTAGTTCCCTAGAGGCCCCGTTACCACGGGCTGGCAGGACAAAATATGTTGGGTAAGTTCTTATTGCGAGCACGCATGACTATATATGGAGCACATGCCTATGATTGTTTAGTACTTGGATGCTTATTCTTATTTATCTGCAATGCCCTAGATCTTGAAGTTACATGTTTAGACTTGTCCATGCAATGCCGTCCATCCATCCCTATGCCTATCGCGCTCGTATCCTACTATTTGCTGCTACTATTACTATTGCTCCTATTTTACTGCTGCTGTTGCTTTGCTGTTGCTACTACAAATTGTTGCTACTGATAAACTTCTGTGAGCAAGAACTATTTCTAGGTGCAACTGAATTGACAACTCAGTTGTTAAGGCTTGCAAGTATTCTTTGGCTCCCCTTGTGTTGAATCAATAGATTAGGTAATACTACCCTCGAAGACTGTTGCGATCCCCTATACTTGTGGGTCATCAAGACTATTTTCTGGCGCCGTTGCTGGGGAGCATAACTTTATTTGTAAGTCCACTTGGATCTACTATTGTTCACTGCTACTCCTTTCACCATGGGGAAGTCTCGTGATGGAAAGTTTCCTATTTTACCATCCACTACAAGAAGAGGTATAGTCCTAAACACCTTTGTTGCTCTTGATTTACCGTCTGTTATAAGTAAGCTTGTCACACCACCACGACATACTCATGCTACACACACTGCTACTACTGCTGAATCTGAAATTGCTTTTGATGCTCATGATGTTACTTCTAATATGCTTGATGCGAGTGGTTCATTAGGTCCTTTCTGGATGCTACTATGGCTAGTATAGGAAATACTGAAACTCCTAGTGAAGACACTGTTACACCTATTAGCTCACTTGAGTCTAGAGAGAGATATGATATTAATAATGGTTACATTGAGTTTACTAATGAATTTGTTGAAGAGTGCCGAAACACACATGGTGCTAGTGATATTAAGAGTCTCCTTGCAAGACGTACCATTATTCCTAGATTGTCCTCTGATCCTAAGTTTGCCACCTCTCCCATAGATATTAAAGATAAAGATTATGATTTCTCTCTTGATTAATCTTATTTAGACATTGTTGAGAAAGAACCTTTTTGTGGGACTGAAAATGAGAGTGTTGTGGCTCATATGAATGAGCTTTCCACTATGAGTGCTTTATTCTCTGATGATTTTAAGATGCGCAAGTACTTTGTTACTAAGATTTTCCCCTTTTCACTAAAAGGAGAAGGTAGGGCTTGGTTTAATAGATTGCCTCCTGGTTCCATTGATAGCCGTGATTGCTTCTTTCTTTCAGAAATATTTTCCTCCCAGTGCTATACATGCTGCTTTGCAGAGACTTTTTGATTTTGAAAAGGGAGAAGAAGAGAAATTGCCTGAGTCATGGACAAGGTTCTGTGCCTTGATTCATGCACATCCTGGATGTCCATTACCTAAAAATGAGCTTCTTGATATTTATTATAATGGACTAACTGATGATTCTAGGACATACCTTGATAGTTTTGCTGATTGTGTTTTCAGGAAAAGAACTCATACAGATGCTGAAGAATTAATGGATAAAATAAGCAAGAATTATGATGATTTGAATTCAACTAAGCTGAATACACCTGAGCCTATTACTCCTGAACCAATTCCAATACCAACACCAAATAAGAGGGGAGTTACTGCATTAAATGATGAGGTGATGAAGGAAGCTAAGAAATGTCTAAAGGAGAAAGGTATTAGAGCTAAAGATGTGAAGAATCTACCTCCTATAGAAGAATTATGTAAGCTAATTCCTCACTCATCTACTATTGAGGTACACTCTCTCCACTTTGATGAAGGTGATATTCCCTATGGTACGCCTCCTGATCAATGCTTAAAGGAACTTGACACATTTATTATTAAACCAGGTAATTTTAATAAACAGGTTCAGAATCATTTATTGGAAAACTCTAGAGCTATTAAAGAGTTGAAAGATATTGTGGAAAGAACTTCTAATGATATTAAAATGCTTTGTAAACACTTTCAAATGGTTCAAACCCAACTTGATCAACTTGCTAAGGTACAAAAATATATGCTAGTCAATGCCTCAGGAGATAAACATGCTTATGGAATTAGAACTAGGAGTGGTATAGCTACTCAAGATCCTTTATATCCTGAAGGACACCCTAAAATAATTGAGCAGGATTCTCAACAAGGTGAGAGTAGTGGTAGTCCTCGTAAGAGAAAGAAAAAGAAACATAAAATAGTTGAGGAACCACTTGAACCTGCTGTAGATCCTAATAGTATATCTGTCTCTGATGCTGAAACTAAGAGTGGTAATGATAAAAATGATGCTCCTGATAAGGAGGAAGTTGAGGAAGAACCTGAGAAGCACACTAACAACACCAGGTACACTAAGGAAGATTTTATTGCTAAGAAACATGGTAGTGAGAGAGAACCTTGGGTGCAGAAACCTATGCCTTTTCCAGGTAAGAAACATAAGTCAAAGGAGGAATAACACTACGACAAGTTTTGTGAGTGGATGAAACCTTTATTTTTGCAAATTCCTTTGACTGATGCTATTAATTTGCCTCCTTATTCAAAGTATATGAATGATATTGTCTCTAATAAAAGGAAGATTCCTAATGAGGAGATTTCTACTTTGTTTGCTAATTATTCCTTGAATGGTAAGGTTCCAAAGAAACTTGGTGATCCAGGTATACCAACTATTCCTTGCTCTATTAATAATAATTATGTTAGAATTGCTTTATGTGATTTGGGAGCTGGAGTTAGTGTTATGCCTTTTTCTCTCTACAAGAGACTCCAGTTAAGTTGATACCAACTGACATATCTTTGCAAATGGATGATAAGTCAACTACTATTCCTGTTGGTATATGTGAGTATGTTCCTATTCAAGTAGCTCATAATTGCTTGGTTTTAACTGATTTTGTTGTTCTTGAGATGCCTTAAGATGATAATATGTCTATAATTCTTGGGAGACCTTTTCTTAATACTGCAGGTGCAGTCATCAATTGTAATCAAGGAAAATTAACATTCAATATTAATTACAAAGAGCATAGTGTCTATTTCCCCAAGAAGGTTGCTAAAAGCTATTGCCTAAATTCCATTGAAAATATTGAGAGCATCAAGGTTGGAGAAATATATTGTCCCATTACACAAGAAAATTTTGAAACTATTATGATTGGGACCATTGCTATCAAGTATGAGGTAACATAATCACCTTGTGGAATGCAAAGTTCTGTTTCACATTTGATTGTTTTGGTAACAAGACTTGATCAACCTTGTTAACAAAAGGATTTTAATGAACAAAATAATGTTTCCACGGTGGTTTACTTGCTTTCTTTTATTTTTCTCCTTCCTAGTCTTTGCCTTTTTCTTTTGGTAGCTTTGGTTTTGTTAGTTGTTTGCTTGTTAGAGTGTCTTAGAACTTCTATAGTTTGGTTTTGTTTTGCTTTTGCTTCTTCTAAAAAACTATTTCGGCGAGAAAATCAATTTTCATACCCTAAAAATTGGCCAAAAATAAAGTTTCCCGAAAAATCCTAGAAAATTCAAAATAATTTTTTCCTCGAAAAAAGGGGCAGAGGGACCCCTGGTGGGCATGGCTAGCCCCCAGGTGGCGTCTGGATGGGGTGTGGCCCACCTGGGCCCCTCCAAGGTGCCTCCTCCCAGCCATCTTCTTTCTCTCTCTCTCTCTCCCGAAAAACACCAGAAAACTTTCTCAAGCTCGAGTTCCTGCTGTTCTTGCTCACTATTTTCGATCTCCTTGCTCAGCCCATCTTTGTTGCTGATTTTTGGAAGGATTGCTCCTTCGTATGTGCCTCCTCTGCTTGTCCAATTAGATTTGTGATTGGTAGATTGTATCTTGAGTATTTTGCTGATATAGGTGATAGGTTGTGTGAGCTTGCATGCTTGATATATGCTTAGAGATTTCATTTTGATGCATGTGTAGCCCTATAGCAAGTTACTATAGTAGTTTCTCATCATTTATCAACTTGGAAATCACTTGGTTTGATGTTTGTCTAAAAATTTCAGAAAAAAGAGGTCATGGACAACCACACATTTGGTGAAATATTTGAGAGTGATGCACCTAGAAGGGCAAGGCCTTCAAGATCATCCTATCGAGCTAGGCCCTCATATAATGAGGATCTCATTACACCGCGATTTGGCAACGAGGGAGATGAGGGGGATGCTCACCCTTCCACCTTTCCTTGCCTAACCTTTTTGCGGGCTGCTGGGATTCTTGATGATTTTCTAACCTTGGTTCGTAGGGTTGGACTAACAAGCTATATGCAGGATGAGAGCGTGCAATATGTAACACTCACTAAAACATTTGTGGAGAGCTTTTCTTTTACTAACAGCTTGTTCAAGCCAGATGTGTCTTTCAAAATTTATGGCAGGCCTTACACCATGACATTGAAGAAATTTTGTGAGGCCCTGGGACTTGGTACAACTGGGTCGGCGAAGAAGATTCCAGCTCAACCCGTTGATTTGTTGGAGCTCTACCGCGGGATAACTAATGATGATGACCGTAGAGCCCAACGGGGAAAGATAAGAAATATTCAACTCCCAGCCATCATGTACTTTGCTTATTATCTTGCCACTAGTGTTCTTGGTAGGGAGAACACTAGTAATATTTCCAACTATCATTTGGCCTTCATAGCTGCTGCGCTCAACAATGAAACTAAGTACAATCTTGGTTCTCTCATTGCTCGTCGCTTAGCTTCTAAGGGGCCCATTTATGGGGGAATTATTGCTGCACGTGTTGTTGCCGCCTTGGACCTTGCTGTTGATCCAAATGATACAGTTTTGGCCCCTCAGAGGCTTGATCTTGCTGTTATGAAAGCACATCATTTTGTCATTATTGGCTCTACCCTTGAGAGCTTGGTTTATAGAATGTTGTTTATTGACGGGGAAGAGAGAGATCCCTCTCCCCCAAACCACTTTGTTCAGTATTTCCCAGGGACCTTTGTCACGCTACAAGGAGGAGATGGATGACAAGCTGCGCATCCTTGGCTTTCATGGACACTATCAGGGGGACGCGCCCTCATACGACCCCTATGTGTACTACACAGGTGAGTCCTCGAGTTCGTACCAGGACGAAGGGGCCTCCTCGACGTACTACGGAGGTGCACCTTCTTGGTCACCATGGAGTTGAGACCCACTTAGGCCAAAAGCCTAAGCTTGGGGGAGGTATACCGACATCACACTCATCTATATATCATATTTCGTCGGTTCTTTGTATATCCATTTTTCGCTTTCTTTTTGGTTTTTGTTTTTGCTTTCTCAAAACACAAAAATACCAAAAATATTTTTGTTGTTTCTCTTGGTTTGTTTCTTTGATTTTTAGCTTTGGTTTGCCTTAAAGAAAAATCCAAAAAGATTTTGCTTTGTTTGCTTGCTTTGAAAAATCGAAAACACAAAAAATATTTGTTGTTCTTCTTTGGTTTTGTGAGTTATTCGCATGGTTCAGCCGTCCTCAGTGGATTTTGGTTTCATGTTATTATTCAAGTCATACAAGTGAAGGGAAATAATGAGGACTAGGACAACTCGAGGTGTGGTAAGAGGCTGGTAGCAAACTCTATTTGTTTTCATTTTTGTACATATACTCATCATTGTGAGCATGCTTAGTCTATTCATGTAAGGAGTATGTTACTAATGGAAGCTTAGTAGTTCTTGCTTGTTTGTGATTGGCTCCAGCTTGCTAATAGTTTGTAGCATGTCATATGAATGTTTGCTTGCATTGTTTTATTCATATTTTGGTATGATATTGTGGTCTCCTTCTCTGAAAGTTTCATGTGAATCGACTTGGCACATGCTCACACATGCATATGACTAAAGCCTCGACGATTTATTTTTCCTCAGAGTTCTTGTATCACTTTCATGCCATATTTAGTCATGTTTTGTTGCAAGCATGATTATGACAGTTATTGCTCTCTCGTCTGTCGCTCCCTCTCTATTGCTAGCCTTCACTTGCATTGAGTATGAGCTCTACTTGTGCTTCCAACTCCCCAAAACCAATATTGCCAATAGTTTCCACAATACCTACCTATTAGCATCATTTGCTATTTCAGTGCATATTCATTATGCCTTGTTTTCTTCCAAATAAAATGTTTGTATGTTTGGAGAAAGTTAGTTAGTAAAGCTCTCACGAACTTGATGGCACACTTTATTCCTTGCACTTAATAAGCATGAACCATTGTGATTGTCCATGAAAGTTATATGTTGCAAATTATAGGCTGGGAGTTAGAAGAACCGTGCTGTCACGAGGAACACTTTAAACACTTATGGATACATATCCAGTTGATACCTTGCTCTTTTGTTTGCGGATGTCGTCGGTGTGAAATAAAAGGGGAGCTTGTGAGTTCATGGAGTATATATATGTGTTAGAGAAACGCCTGGGCCGCTAGCCTAAGCCATGCCTAATCATGGTGGAAACTTGCAGCATCACCATAATAAGCATTTTGTGAAGCATCCTCAATAAAAAGCTATGCACATAGTAAATAAAAAGATCGTTGAGATGCTCATTGTTTGATTTCCTTGTCATTTTGATTATGGGATAGCTTCTGTATCATGTGCAAGGGGTACCCCGTTGGCGGTTCTCTATGATATGCATGTGTTTACAATGACAAGAACTTACAGGTAACTAAAGTTGAGTAGCATGCGGAGCGGCCCTCGTACTCAAGGGACATGGGATTTCCAGTTTATGGTCTGTCAAGCATATAACTCATACTGGACCTCACTTTCACCTTAACCATATGAAGATGCCTATGATAGGGGCAATGAGAGCTCAAAGCTAATGAGTACCTTACTTTCAGCATTTGGAAGCCTTTCAAACTTTTCAAAACCTTTTTCACTCCCTTGTTGAGTCACCACTTATTCTATGAGCACCCTCTTGAGAGCATAGTTGTCATTCTTGTGTTTGTCTCAAAACTTGGTTAATTATGTCATGACTTTGATGCTTGTATCTCTGATATATTTACTTCTAGTATTCACTTGAACTTCAGAGGTGCCTTGGCATTTATATTATGCTCTACAAACAAAGGCAAGCGAGATACCACTCTATCATACCTTCTTATGAGCATTGCAATGTTGCTTATGTTTATGTTTCATGCTACTTATTATTATTGAGTTTTTTTATCTTCATAGCTTGCAATGACTATTGAGTAGACTTAGTTGCATACTTATTATTATGAATGGTTTAAGTATCTACTCCTGTGCTGAGAATATATACATCATATGAAGCAAATGTGTTCGTGAAAGTTCTTTTATTGTACTCAGTTTTCAACTGAATTGCTTGAGGAGAAGCAATAAGCTAAGCTTGGGGGGAGTTGATACGTCCAAAATGTATCTACTTTCCCAAACACTTTTTCTATTGTTTCTCCTCTAAACTTGTGTGATTTGGATACAACTAACACAGACTGGCACTGTTTTCAGCAGAATTATCTTGGTGTCTAGTTTTTATGCAGAAAATCAACTATCAGGAAAAATCCTGGAAAATATGCCAAAAATCATATTTCACCGGAAGATCCACGGAGCCAGAGTACAAGACGGAGTGGAGGCCTGGGGGGCCCACACCCCTGCTAGGCGTGGGCCAGGCCTGGCGGCGCTTACGGGGTGCGGCCACCCCAGACACTCCCTCGGGCTCCCTCTTCGCCTATAAGTTACCTCTTGACCTAAAAACCAAGGGGGGTTCGTCATTTTTCTAGAAAGAGGTCCGCTGCACCGCCACCACCAGAAGCCGCGATTCGGATCCAGAAACTCCGTTCTGGCACCCTTCCAGGATGGGGAATTTGGGGAGGATCATCGCCATCATCATCACCAATGCCTCTCCATCAACCATCAATGTTTCCCTCATCCATGATTGAGTAATCCCCCGCTGTAGGCTATGGGGATGGTAGGGATTGGATGAGTTCTATCATGTAATCGAATAATATTGTTAGGGAATGGTGCCTAGTATCTCTATTAGTGCCATGATCTCAGATCTGAACTTATTATTGAATCATTATGATAGTATTGTTTGTGATCTTATCTGCAAATTGTGTACACATATCATTGTCCGGATCCAAAGGCCCCGAAGTGACAGAAATTGGGACAACCGGAGGGGATGGCTGTTATGTGAGGATCACATGTGTTCCCAAAGTGTTAATGCTTTGCTCTGGTGCTCTATTAAAAGGAGCACCTTAATTTCCAGTAGTTCCCTAGAGGCCCCGCTACCACGGGCTGGTAGGACAAAAGATGTTGTGCAAGTTCTCATTGCGAGCACGCATGACTATATATGGAGCACATGCCTATGATTGTTTAGTACTTAGATGCTTTATCTTATTTATCTGCAATTGCCCTAGATCTTGAAGTTACATGTTTAGACTCGTCCATGCAACGCCCGTCCATCAATCCCTATGCCTACCGCACTCATATCCTACTGTTTGCTGCTACTATTACTATTGCTCCTATTTTACTGCTGTTGTTGCTTTCCTGTTGCTACTGATAAACTTTCGCGAGCAAGAACTATTTCTAGGTGCAGCTGAATTGACAACTCAGTTGTTAAGGCTTGCAAGTATTCTTTGGCTCCCCTTGTGTCGAATCCATAAATTGGGTAATACTACCCTCGAAGACTGTTGCGATCCCCTATACTTGTGGGTCATCAAACAATTCCTCATATCTTAGGTGTTTTGCTAAACTTGTAACTCAAATATCTTCCTTTATGATCCTATCATAAACTCTTTATTTTCTTGTTACAATTATTTTCCACTTCATCTTTGAAAGTCTTTGAACATTTTCAAATATTTCATACTTCTTCCTCATTAAGTAAATATACACATATATTCACTCAAATTTCCGGAGAAATCATATGAAGGTGAAACCCATCACTCATGACTACACATAATGGACTACATACATCAATATGTACAAATTCTAATAAGGTAGTCGTTCGTTCTTCTAGGCCTTTGAACGAAGTTTCAATTATCTCTAGGAAAGTCTCACAAGCATCATTTGATCAAAATCAAAAGACTCCAGAATTCCATCAGTATGAATTTTCTTCACGTTTTCTTTCCAATATAATTTAAACGGCGATGTCACTTCTTAAGTGATCTTTCAATCATTTGTCTTTCAACATTTTTAGCATTAGTTTTATGGACATGATTTATCCAACCATATTAGTAAATCATCCATCTTTTATGGAATACGTAATTTATTTGAACAACCTTTTGTTCTCATAATACTTGATTAAAACAAATCTTGAAGGTAAGCTTTGATGTTAACGAGCAACACAACAATACTTTGTTTGTTTTCGATGAACATCATCACATATTATCTTGCTAGTTACTTAGGACATTGTAGTTCATGAATTGTGTTGTTTTGTATGGAATTTCATACCAACAAATTCATTATCCAATACCAAAGAACCACATTGTTTAACAAGCAAAGAATACAACCATAACATGTATATCCTCTATATACCCGAGCTGAACAATTCTAGTATTTTCTTTTCCGCCAAATATTTCCGAGATTCTCTTTCAGCATTTCCTTTTTCTTTTCAAAAAAATCTAGCAACATCAACAGTGGCTCCATACGCATGATACATAGTCCAAAGCATGTATAGTCAAATACTAATGTCTTTGTACTTGCACTTTGAAGTTGATCACCATCTTCAAATGTTTGGTGTTCTTTCAAATCCATTATTTAGTAATCTTTTAGTGTAGTAAACATTTTACCTACAGCTTATATTCATCCTTATCATGGCAATTTCCATGATCAAGCTACTTTAGCTTGTAACGATGAATCACGAGTATAATGTTGCTCTCCAAAACCTTTTGGAGGATTAGGACGACTAGCGTCTCCAACCTTTTGCAAATTCTCATCAAATATGAGAACATTATTTTGCCATATTATACTCTATCATGTTGTAACCAAAACATCATTTCAGATATCGCAATATCTTCCACACATGATGGTTTCTGAAACAATTTTTTAGCTCCTAGATAACCTTGATATTAAAACAATCTTTCAAATATCAAGAATCATGAAGACAAACATGATACTTATATAGTAACACTGGAACTGTTACTCTTGATTTAATACCATTTATTAAAATTTACGGAGTAAACAGAGTTTGATAAAAGTTTGCAATAGGACTTTTAAATCTTTAGTTTAATACTCAAAACAATATGATACCCGTTTCTAAAGTACCTATCAAGAATTCTATAGTTATATATAACTAAGTGTAAGGTGGTGAACGGATGCCAATGACTACAACAACTATGCAAATTCACTTTGATTTAATTTATGATAAATAGTGTTCAACTTTAATCATATTATTTTGAACTACCACTCAAAAAGACAACCCTCACATTGTTTTAGTGATCACACGAACCAAATCCACTACATCAAGTTCGATCATCACGAGATATGATGTAGTTTCAAAGGCGAACAATCAACATGTTCATCATATCATCTATATGTCTCATGCTTTACCTTTCGGTATTCCGTGTTCCAAGACCATGTCTGTACATGCTAGGCTGGTCAAGGTTAACCTTAGTATCTGCATGAGCAAATATGGCTTGCTCCCATTGTATGCACACGCAGAATCTATCACACCCGATCATCATGTGGTGCTTTGAAATGACGAGTCTTAGCAACGGTGCCTACTAAGGACGAACACTTTATTATTTGATATTTAGTGAGAGGGATCATCATATAATGCTACTGTCGTGATCTAAGCAATACAAGATGCATAAAAGAATTAATATCACATGCAATTCATAATATGTGATATAATATGGCCTTTCTTCTTGTGCCTTCAATCTCTATCTCCAAGCACGACCATGATCTCCATCATCATCGGTGTAGCGTCAAGGTCAATGGCGCCGCTTCATGGTTGTCCTCCACCAACAGCAACTATTACAACTATTTTGATGAATAGACACACAGGTCTTAAACGAAATTTAAAGACAACCATAAGGCTCCTACCAGTTGCCAACTTACAATAAGGATCATTGCATGCATCATATATAATCACAATCATGGCCATATCACATCAAAACACAAGCCCTGCAAAACTAAGTTAGACGCCTCTAATCTTCTTTGCAATTTTTACGTGGCTGGGGCTTTTGCATAAGAACCGTTCTAACTTATGAACATGAACCAAAACGTTGATACAAGTATTGTCAAGTGCCCGTTGTAAATTGAATCTTCACTATGATGGGAGAGACAGACACCCGCAAAGCCACTTCTGCAATGCAAGTTGCACGTTGAGAGTGGAGCAAGCCTCATGTACGATGACATGTAAGGTTTGCTCAGGCCGCTTCATCCCACCCTCCCGCAAGATGCAAAGTACACAAAAATCAATCGACAATAAAATCATCAATGCCCACAATAACTATTGTGTTCTACTCGTGCAACAGATCTACGCATAGATACGGCTCTGATACCACTGTAGGGGTTCATAGCATGGAAAACAAAAACAATCTATCGCATGAACACACAAAAGGATATCGATGCAATGAGTTCATAGAGTACTAACCCTCAAAGATCCAAAGTGTTTAACGAGATCGTATTCTCATGGTTGATGTAGTCGTTCACTTGCCGATCTCAAGATCACGAAGACGATCCTTCCGGCTCCGCGTTCCGGCAGCGCTTCCGCAGTCGGTCACATGTTCAGTACTCGATGAAGACCTTCCTCTCCCTTGTTCCAGAAGGCAGCGGAGATTGTATATCTCCTCGCAATTCCAGCAGCACGATGATGTGGTGGTGGAGGTGGAGGAGTAGATACTGCAGGGCTTCACCTAGGCCGGGGCAGGTATGGTGGATTTAGAGAGGCCCTTGGTGACTAGGGTTTAGACGCCGATGGGAGGAGGTGGCCGGCGGCTAGGGCAGGGCTAGGCGGCGATGGTTTACATGAGCTAGGGTTTAGGGCGCCGACAGCTTGAGGGCAGGCGGCGGCCTAGGGTTAGGGGTGAGGGACAAGGGGGCGCCTCACCCCTTGCTTATATGGGGGGAGAGGCGGCAAGGGGGAGGTTGAGTCCTCCCCCATCTCCTCTTGGTGGCCGGCGGCAAGGAGGGAGAGGGAAACCTCTCCCATGTAGGTTTCTTCTCCTCCCTCCACTTGGACTTTGACTTTCAATGTTGGGATTTGACTTTTCAAATTGGAGTTTGACCATTCAAACTAGAGTTTGATTAATCCTCTTCACATTGTCCAGCCAAGTGACCTAGGGTATGATGCAACCATTCCACATTGGCATGGCACATTCATGTACCCCCCCCCTCCGGGGTGGTGGACCTTCTATAACCTTCCTGAAGATTCCGATGAAAACACCGAAAAAATTTCTAAAACCCGGAATTGGACTTTCCTTATATGAATCTTATTCTCCGGACCATTCAGATCTGCTCGTGATGTCCTGCATCCAATCCGAGACTCCGAACCACATTCGGTCTCCAACTCATTTCCATATCTACTAAACAACATCAAATTCTTAAGTGTGTCTCCCTACTGTTCGTGAATTATGCAGACATGATCGAGACACTTCTCCGATCAATAACCAATAAAGGAATCTGGAAATTCATATGGCTCCCACATATTTCTACGATTACTTCGTGATCGAATGAAACATTTACATACGGTACTGATTCCCTTTGTTGTGCGATACTTTACTTATCTGAGGTTTGATCGTTGGTATCTCTATACCTAGTTCAACCTCATTACCAATAAGTACTCTTTACTCGTTCTGTGATATGACATCCCTTGTGACCTAGTCACATGCTTGCAAGCCAATTGTATGACATTCCACCGAGAGTGCCCAGAGTATATCTATCTGTCATATGGATGGACAAATCCCACTCTTGATCCATGTGCCTCAACACATACTTTTAGAATACCTAATGCCACCTTTTTAACCACCCAGTTACGAAAGTGGCATTTGATGTCATCAAAGCATCCATCCGGTGATGGTGATTAACATGATCTCATGGTTGAAGGATTAGGTTACTGTGTATTTGAAATCTTGTAGCAAACAAACTCTAAATGACTTGACCTTACGCTACGCTTACTATAGGAGTGTGTCCATCATATCGTTCTCCTAATGACATGATCTTGTTATTAATAACATCTAATGTCTATGATCAAAAAACCATGATCATCTATTAATCACCAAGCTAGTTCAACAAGAGGCTTACTAGGGACTTCTTTTATGTTTACAAAACACACAAGTATTACTGTTTCTGGTTAATACAATTATAGCATGGGATGTAAACATTTATCATAAACATAAAGATATAATAATAACCAATTTTTATTGACTCTTGGGCATATCTCCAATAGCAGTAGACCGGCTCACGACATCCAAGGTGCCCCAAGTGTGGCCCCTCGTGGTTTCATACACATACGGTGTAAGATGACGACCTCCGGCTCCCCTATACCTGCCGGGAGTGTGGAAGTAGATCTCTGGCTTGAAATCTCAACAGTGCAACGACTCTCCACACTGAAGAACTCCTCATTCGCACAACTCATACAAGGGGGCCACAGTCACAAGGGAGAAAGAGAGGAGAGAGAGGCTATTGGGAATATACCCTAGAGGCAATCATGTATGATGATATTCTCCAAGGTATTCATAAAGTTATTAAGTTGTCCTTGTATGAACATATGATATATATCATCGAATATGTGATTCTATTGTGGAACTATATATTCATGTTGTTCATACTAGTTGTCCTTAGTCGCTGAGGTTGTGCTGGACACACAACTTATACTAATGTAGAAGTTGGCTAATGACTCGGTTCCACTTGTCATGGGCATAGTGATGCTATCCAACTTACATGGACTCGGCTAAAGAGTTTAGCGAGTCAGACTGACCCATAGTTGATATGCAACGAGCATGTTGTCATTTGCAGTCTCATGCAATGGAATCCTTTGACATGAGGTGATCGCATGATTTGAGTTGTGGATCGCAAACTTAGGTTCTATCAAACGATGTTCCGTAAATGGGTAGTTATAAAGGTAGAGTTCGAGTTGGTTTTGAATCAAGCTATGTGACATGGATTGCCAAGATGGTATTTGCCTCTCTGTAATGGAGAGATATTATCTGAGCCCTCTCGTGTGATATGATTCAAAAGCATGGCCATGCACGACTCGGTTAAGTGTTAACTGAGAAGTCGGACTAAGGGTTAGTCCAGTGAATCGCATATCATAGAACGAGAAGAGAGGTTAAGCTATTAAAGTGATGGCAACAACTCGCCTATAGCTTGACAAGGTATATCGTGTGGCAAAGGGACTTGGACTAAAGTCACATTGAAGGTTTGTCCTCGGACTTTACGGCATTTGGGAGTTGGCATGTCTTGCTAGAGGCCACTACCAACTATCGACTTGAGACCAAGTGTTCATGGGAGTGAGTGAGACTCAAAGCCATGACGGGATACTTGGAGGTGTAGCTCATGTTGTGTCTAGGTGTACGTGAACCTACAGGTCACATACTTAAGGGTTAGGAGCCCATGTGGATTAGATCCATGTGGTAGTTGGGGTACATCCTAGATAGGCCTCAAGAGTTGAGACCAACTAGGGGTGTATATAAGTGGAGCGACAAGGGATAGTCTCTGACCTAGCCATCACTTTCTCCACTCATAAATCGGGTTAGACAGGATCTAGCAATCTCTACCCGTGATTCTTCCTATACGTGTGGATACCGGTAAAGGCGTTGCATGTGCAGCACTAGAGACAAAGGAGTTTGTGGGGATCTGATGAAGGAGTTTGTGGGATCCGTAGAAGTTGTTCGTGAGATCGATCAACACTGCATCACTTGGCACGCTTCATCAATGATCCGTACCTGCGCGTCTAGTGTTAAATCTCGTGGCCTATTACCTGAGTTGGATCTTGGGAGCATCGCGTAAGATAAAAGTATAATTTATCAGCACGTGGCCCAACAGAGGCAAGCAAATGCCTTTTCTTGGTGTATTTAATCCCACCCATGGGCACCCCTTTATATAGGCAGCTGGGGGTGTGCCATCCCCTTTGGGTTAGCTATATGGGACTAAAGGTTAAAGGAAAAAACAAGGAATTAGATGTGCTGACCAGCTGGGCCAATGGTGCAGCCGGGTGGGCCACCCTGCATGTGGCCCAGCCAGCACACAATAGCAAAGAAACAATTTGGCGGCCGGGTGGGTCGTGCCCTCATGCCCAAGGCTACACAAGACAAGATGTGGCTCAGCTGCCCCGGATGGGCTGCCCCCTGCACGCTTGTCCCAAAATTGTGAGGCAGCGCCAACGGTAATGGCTGACCACCCGTGTGGCCTCTACCTGAGGTGGGCGGGAGGTTGCGACTGCCTGGGCTGATGTGTGTCAGGCTCATCACCGCCCTATGTCCGCCTTATTCTTACCTTGCATGGCTTGTTGCAGTAGCGGCATCAGTGGGTACAATGTATTAATTTCCTCCATATATCTATCCTAATTTGTTCCTCTTTGTTTAGAATTGGACCAAACCACTGATTAACCTCTTCATAACTGCCATCTTGATTCTGGTTACTGCTTCCTGGATCCATCCTGCAAATAATGCAAAAACAAAATATTAGCATCAGGTTAATTCTGTTTTGGCTTTAATATGTTCTAACTATATCTTTTTCTTCTTTTATCTAGATCTGATGCACAATGTATGGGGATGATTTGTTAGCTTAAAATCACTGTCCCTTTTAAAAGGTCAATCAAATCATATTTATGCATATGGACAGTTGATATCTACACACACTTATATTCTTGTAGACAGTGTTGGGCCTCCAACTGTAGAGGTTTGTAGAACAACAACAAGTTTCCCTTAAGTGGATCACCCAAGGTTCATCGAACTCAGGGAGGAAGGGGTCAAAGGTATCCCTCTCAAGCAACTCTGCAATCAAGATATATGAAGTCTCTTGTGTCCCCAACACACCCAATACACTTGTCAGGTGTATAGGTGCACTAGTTCGGCGTAGAGATAGTGAAATACAAGTAATATGGATGATTATAAGTGGTAATTGCAATCTGAAATAAAAATGGCAGCAAGCAAACATGTAGCAGGACTGATTGTAAATGGTGTTTCAATGCTTAGAAACAAGGCCTAGGGATCATACTTTCACTAGTGGACACTCTCATATAAATATCTTCTCTTCATTATGCTACTCCGAACTAATCTCTGGTTGGACGATGTAGGGCTATAATAGCACACCTGAAAGTTAGCATTCCCCATCTAGATAACCCCATTGTCACCTCAAGTGCTAGATGGTTCCAATAAACACCACAAACTAATAGAGACATCCAACTCAAATTATAACTCATGATAAGTATTTCTGTAATCTTTATCCTAAGTGCCACACGGTGTGCACACTGTCAACTTCACACACGTGGGGACAAGCAGAGATTAATTAAAGCACTTGAGTAGCAGAGTAGATCTACTTTATTACAAAGCTCATGATCATAATAAGATCACGTAGAGAGATGAACACATAGCTACCGGTAGAGCCCTTATCCTCGAGGGAGAACTACTCCCTCCTCTGATGGGTTTCGCGGCATAGTAAATCAAAATTTTCTATGGATGCGAACAGAGGGAAAGCCAAGATCTAATCTAGGAGATGCAAACAACGAGAGATATTGGATTATATCTTCATACCCTTGAAGATTTGCACAGCGGAACGTTCGTCGGAACGTGGGTGATGTAGTCGTACTCGCTTCTCCTCCTCGCGATCCGATCTGATCTAGCACCACAAGTGGCGGTGCCTCCGTGAGATGCACACGTGCAGCACCTCGACGTCTCCTCCTTCCTTGGTCCAGCAAGTATGGTGGAGAGATGGGTTGGATCTACAACGACGGGGGTGCAATTGGTGGAGAATTTCTGCAGCAGGGCTTCGCCTACAAGCAGTCGGGAGGGAGAGAGGAGGGCAGCAGGGCGGCTAGGGTTGGAGGGGAAGGTGTGGGGGGTTGGTGCGCCCCCAGCCCTCTATATATAGAGGGGTGGGCGCAGCCCTAGCCCCTCCCCCAAGCCAAACCGGCGGCCCCAAAGGAGAAGGAGTGGGGGGCAAAACCCCTTCTAGAAGGTCTATCTCGAGTTTAAACCTCTCTTGGCTGGGCCCTATGGGGCCTTGTGCCCATGGCCCAATGCGCCAGGAACTCCCTCATAGGCCCATGCCCCTCCGGAAGGTGGGGCCACGTTGGTCCCTTCCGGAAGGTTCTAGAAGCTTCACAATAATACCGATTAACCCGAACAATTCCGAACTCCAAAACTGCACCGCCTTATATGAATCTTATTCTCCGTACCACTCCGAACCTCTCGTGATGTCCGGATCCCATCCGAGACTCAACAAAAACTCATAAAACAATTATCTAATCTATCCTAGCGTCGAGACACGTTATGTGTGACCTGGGTTCGAGAATATGACATGATCTTCTATCAATAATCAACAGCGGGGCGAAGCCCATATTGACTCCTACACATTCATCGATGATCATATCGGATGAACCACGACGCCAGATTCAATCAATCCCATATATATATTCCCTTCGCCTCGCGATATTTTACTTGCCCGAGATTCGATCGTCGGTACCGCCATACCTAGTTCAATCTCGCTCACGAGAAGTACTTTACTCGTTCGTAATCCGATATCACTTTGTGATTAACTCCTTAACCACATGCTTGCAAGCTGTGTTGATATCGATTACCGAGTGGGCCCGAAGTATATCTCTCCGACTTGGGAGGGACAAATCCCATCTCAATACATACAACCCAATAGATACTTTCCGATCACCTGAGAGACACCTTTATGATCACCTTCTCATAGGATGACGTTTGATGACCTCAAAGCTTTCTTCCGATACCAGGGAGTTGTATTATCTCATGGTCTAAGGAATACAATATTTGACATAAGAAAAGCTTCGCAAAGACGAACACGATGACATGATCTAATTGATTCGCTTAGTTTGGGTCTGTCCACCATATCATTCTCCCAATGATATGATCTCATTATTAATCGACAACTCATGTCCATGGTTAGGAAACCTTAACCATCATTAATCAATGAGCTAGTCCATAGAGGCGTACTAGGGACACGGTGTTGTTCACAAACCATAGAAGTATTAAAGTTTCCGCTTAATACAATTCTAGCATGGAATATAAACATTATCATGAACAAGAACTATAATAATAACAACTTTATTATTGCCTCTAGGGCATAATTCCAACAGTCTCCCACTTGCACTAGAGTCAATAATCTAGTTTACATTTGGCAACAATCTCACACCCATGGCACTATGGTGATGATCATGTTTTACACGTGGAAGAGGTTTAGTCAATGGATCTGTGACATTCAGATCTGTATGTACTTTGCTAATCTTCAGATCTCCATCTGCTATATAATCTCAGATTATATGAAACTTGCGGTTGATATGCTTGGTCTTTGGATGATATCTTGGTTCCTCAGCGAGTGCTATGGCGCCAGTGTTGTCACACAATATCTCCAGTGGGTCCAATGCACTTGGAACCACGCCAAGCTCAAAGGATGAAGTTCTGATCCAAACTCCTTCACTTGATGCTTCTGCAGCAGCCATGTGTTCCGCTTCATCAGAGATCCCATGATCACGCTTTGCTTGCGCCTTCTCCAGCTCACAGCTCCTCCATTCAAAATATAAATGTATCCCATGCGAGATTTAGAATCATCCTTGTTGGTGTCGAAACTAGCATCGACGTAACCTTTTCTGACAGTCGCTCATCACCCCATAGACTAAGAACATTTCTTTAGTTCTATTTAGGTACTTTAGGATGTTCTTCACGGCTGTCCGATGTTCCACTGGATCACTTTGATACCTGCCGTCAAACTAAGAGCATTGGACACATCCGTCTAGTACACAAGATGGCATACATGATGGAACCTATGGCGAGGCATAAGGCACTTTGCTCATAGCTTCCCTATCATTTATCAGAATGGACACCGAGCCTTGCTCAATATCTTACCCGACAACATAGGCAATCAACCTTTCTTTGCCTTATCCATTCTGAACCTTTTCGAACTTTGTCTAGGTATGTACTCGCTTAAAGCTATCAGCGTCTTTGTCTATCTCTATAGATTTTGATGCCCAATATATAAGCAACTTCACCTAGGTCTTTCATTGAAAAACACTTGTTCAAATAACTCTTCACATCGTTAAGCATGTTGATGTAATTTCCAATAATCAATATGTCATCCACATATAGTACCGTAAACGCCACCGAGCTCCCACTCACTTTCTTGTAGATACAAGCTTAGCAATTTGGAACAAATCCAAAGCTCTTGATCACTTGATCAAAACGAAGGTTCCAACTCCGAGATGCTTGCTTCATCCATAAATGGAACGCTGAAGTTTGCATACTTTATCAAGATCCTTAGGATCGACAAAACCTTAAGTTGCATCATATACAACTCTTCATCAATGTTTCCATTGAGGAACGATCTTGACATCCATCCGCCATATTTCATAATCATGAAATGCAGCAATTGCTAATAAAATCCAATGGACTTAAACATCACTACGGAGAGAAAGTCTCATCATAGTCAACACCTTGAACTTGTCGAAAACCTTTCGCGACAAGCCGTGCTTTATAGATAACATTACCATCGCGTCCGTTTTCTTCTTGAAGATCCATTTGCACTCAACGGCCTTTTGGTCGCTAGGAGGGTCCACCAAAGTCCATACTTGGTTTTCTCATGGATCCCAATTCAGATTTCATGGCTTCTAGCCATTTCTCGAGTCTGGGCTCATCATCGCTTCCTCATAGTTCGTGGGTTCACCGTCTTCTACTAACAAGACAGTCAAGACAGGTTGCCGCACCACTCGGGAGGGCACGCGACCTTGTAGACCGCGACGCTCAAGCAACATCGTCCAAGCTTCATGATCCTTGTCATTAGCTTCCTCTATTGTTGGTGCGGCGACCGAACAATTTCAGGTGCTGCGCTACTCTCAATTCAAGAGAAGGTTCAATAACCTCGTCTAGCTCTACTTTCCTCCCACTCACTTCTTTCGAGAGAAACTCCTTCTCAAGAAAGGAACCGTTCTTCGACAAACACTTTGCCTTCGGTTCTGTGATAGAAGGTATACCCAATAGTTTCCTTAGGGTATCCTATGAAGACGCATTTCTCGCTTTGGGTTCGAGCTTGTCCGCATCAACTTCTTGACGTAAGCAGATCCCCAAACTTTAAGAAAGCGACAACTTAGGTTTAGCACCAAACCACAGTTCATACGGTGTCGTCTCAACGGATTTAGATGGAGCCCTATTTAAAGTGAATGCAGCGGTTTCTAATACATAACCCCAAAATGATAACGGCAAATCAGTAAGAGACATCATTGATCGGACCATATCTAATAGGGTTCGGTTCGGCTCGACACACCATTGCGCTGTGGTGTTCGGTGGCGTGAGTTGCTAAACAATTCCGCTTGCTTTAAGATGCGTGAGAAAATCATAACTCAAATATTCGCCCCACGATCGGATCGTAGAAACTTAATCTTTACATTACGATGGTTCTCCACTTCATTCTGAAATTCCTTGAACTTTTCAAATGTTTCAGATTTATGTTTCATTAAATAGATATACCCATATCTACTTAAGTCATCGGTAAAAGTGAGAAAATAGCGATATCCACCGCGTCGAAACACTCATCGGTCCGCATACATCGGTATGTATGATTTCCAACAAGTCGCTGCTCGCTCCATCATACCGAGAACGGGGTTTTGATCATCTTGCCCATGAGGCATGGTTAGCATGTGTCAAATGATTCAAATCAAGAGACTCCAAAAGTCCATCGAATGGAGTTTCTTCATGCGCTTTACACCAATATGACCTGAGCAGCGATTGCCACAAATAAGTAGTATTATCACTATCTACTTTGCATCTCTTAGCCTCAATGTTATGGATGTGTGTTTCATCCCTTTCGAGATTTAGAAGAAATAAACCATTCACAAGAGGTGCATGACCATAAAAGATGTTACTCATATAAATAGAACAACCATTATTCTCCGATTTAAATGAATAACCGTCTTGCAATAAACACGATCGAAATAATGTTCATGCTCAACGCAGCACATAATAACATTTATTAAGGTTTAAAACTAATCCCGAAGGTAAAACTAAGGAGAGCATGCCGACGGCCATCACATCAACTCTTGATCCGTTGCCAACGCGATCGTCACCTCATCCTCGCAAGTCATTGCCTATTCCGTAGCTCCTGTTTCGAGTTACAAATATTAGCAACTAAACCAGATCAAATACCTGTGCACTACAACGAGGGCTAGTAAGGAAAACATCAATAACATGTATATCAAATATACCTTTGATGGTGCCAGCCTTCTTGTCCGCTAAGTACTTCGGACAGCTATGCCCAAAGGACCCTTGTCCTTGCAATAGAAGCACTCAAAGGTCCGGCTTAGGACCAGACTTGAGCTTCTTCTCGCGAGGGCAACGCGCTTGCCGCCTTTCTTGAAGGGCTTCTTTGCACCCTTACCTTTCTTAAAGGAGGGCTTGTTGACCATCAAAACATGATTATCCTTCTTGATGTCCACCTTCAGCTTTCAGTAAGAGCTCGGTGATCGATCGGGAACCAATCTGATTATGAGTCACTACAAAACTTTTGTAGCTGGGAGGGAGTGATTGCAGAACCCTGTCAATCTTGAGCTCCTCTGGAATCGTGCATTCCAGTTGCTCAAGGCGTTGAGTGTAGCCCGTCATCTTAATGGCGTGCTCACTAACGGAACAACCTTCCTCCATCTTGCAGTTAAAGAACTTCTCAGAGATCTCATATCTCTCAGAACGGGCCTGAGTCTGAAACATGGTTTTCAGCTCTTCGAGAATCTCAAAGGGCCCGGGATAGTCTTCAAAACGATTTTGAAGTTCCGGTTCCATAGCAAACAACATGGTGCTCTTAATCACACCATAATCATCTTTGCGCGACTGATAGACAGCTTTCTCATCAGCCGGCGCAGTTGCAGCAGGGGGGTCACCTAACGCTTTCCCAAGGACATAGTCCTTTTGACCGCCAGAGAGAATGATTCTTAGATTGTGGAACCAATTGGTGAAGTTAGACCCATTGTTCTTAAGCTTTTCTTTCTCAGCAAAAACGTTGAAGTTGAAGTTGGACTTAGCCATGTGATCTACAATATTTGCAAGTACAAATTAGACTATGTTCATGATAACTAGTTCAACTTTTAATCAAATTACTAGATGAACTCCCACTAAATTCAACATCCCTCAAGTTGTTTAGTGAACACGATCCAAATTCACCACACCTAATCCGATCTTCACGAGAAGAGATGTGGTTTCAATGGTGGACAACGAAGTATCGATCATATCATTCATATGACTCATGCTTAACCTTTCGGTTCATGTGTTCCGAGGCCATGTCTGTACATGCTAGGCTCGTCAAGTAAAACCCAAGTATTTTCGCGTGTGCAAAACTGGCTTGCACCCGTTGTATGTGAGCGTAGAGTCTATAGCACCCGATCATCACATGATGCTTGGACACGACGAACTTTCGCAATGGTGCATACTTGGGGAGAACACAATTTTTATCTTGATCTTTAATTGAGGAATCATCTTATAATGCTACCGTCGCGATCTAAGCATAATAAGATACATAAAAGGATAAACATCACATGCATATAACTTTATGTTACATGGTATAGCCAATCTTCACACAATGATCTCCATCTTGTGCGTTCCGGCATGATCTCCATCACTCCACCATGATTGCCTCCACCACGAATAGCAACTACAACTATTGCTAACTGCTTAGCGATAAAGTGAAACTATTACATGGCGTATAAGAAGTTGACACACAGGTCATACACAATTATAAAGACAACCATATGGCTCCGGCCGGTTGTGTACTCATCGACATGCAAGTCATGAAACATTACAAAACATGATCATCGCATACATTATACACATCACATCTTGGGCCATACCATATCACATAAAACACTCCCTGCAAAAACAAGTTAGACGCCTCTACTTTGTTGTTGCATGTTTTATGTGGCTTATGGGAGTAGATGCTAAGAACGATTCTTACCTACGGAAAGCCACAACGGTGATATTATGGTTGCCAAACTCCAGTGTTAATCCCATGACAACTATAGTAAGAGAAACTGACATCCACCAGCCGCATGTGTGGAACAAGCCACACGTCAAGTGCGGAGCGGTCTCATGACGACGTCGCGTAAGGTTGGCCTGGACCGCTTCAATCTCACTATCCCGCGTCATAAGAAGAACACAAACAAGAGGCTTGCAACAGAAAACATCAACGCCCGCAACAACCATGTTGCGTTCTACTCGTGAAACACATCTACACATAGATCTAGCTCTGATACCACTGATGGGTTTCGCGGCACAGTAAATCAAAATTTTCTATGGATGCGAACAGAGGGAAAGCCAAGATCTAATCTAGGAGATGCAAACAACGAGAGAGATTGGATTAGATCTTCATACCCTTGAAGATTCGCTGACATGAACGCTCATTTAACGTGGGTGATGTAGTCGTACTCGCTTCTCCTCCTCGCGATCCGATCCGATCTAGCACCACAAGTGGCGGTGCCTCCGTGAGATGCACACATGAATCACCTCGACGTCTCCTCCTTCCTTGGTCCAGCAAGTATGGTGGAGAGATGGGTTGGATCTACAACGCCACGGCGCCGTGCAATTGGTGGAGAATTTCTGCAGCAGGCTTCGCCACAAGCGATCGGAGGAGAGAGAGGAGGGCAGCAGGGCGGCTAGGGTTGGAGGGTAAGGTGTGGGGGGTTGGTGCGCCCCCAGCCCTCTATATATAGAGGGGTGGGCGCAGCCCTAGACCCTCCCCCAAGTCAAACCGGCGGCCCCAAAGGAGAAGGAGTGGGGGGCAAGGAAACCCCCCTTCTAGAAGGTCTATCTCGAGTTTAAACCTCTCTTGGCCGGCTGGGCCCTATGGGGCCTTGTGCCCCTAGCCCAATGCGGCCAGGTCACTCCCTCATAGGCCCATGCCCCCTCCCGGAAGGTGGGGCCACGTTTGTCCCCTTCCGGAAGGTTCTAGAATCTTCTGGTACAATACCGATTAACCCGGAACAATTCCGAACTCCAAAAAATGCACTGCCTTATATGAATCTTATTCTACGGACCACTCCGGAACCTCTCGTGATGTCCCAGATCCCATCCGAGACTCTGAACAAAAACTCATAAACCAATTATCCAATCTATCCTAGCGTCGAGACACGTTAAGTGTGTGACCCTGCGGGTTCAAGAATATGCAGACATGATCTTCTATCAATAATCAACAGCGGGGCCTGGAAACCCATATTGACTCCCACACATTCATCGATGATCATATCGGATGAACCACGATGCCGGATTCAATCAATCCCATATATATATTCCCTTCGTCTCGCGATATTTTACTTGCCCGAGATTCGATCGTCGGTACCGTCATACCTAGTTCAATCTCGTTCAGAGCAAGTACTTTACTCGTTCCGTAATCCGATATCACTTTGTGATTAACTCCTTAACCACATGCTTGCAAGCGGTGTTGATATCGATTACCGAGTGGGCCCGAAGTATATCTCTCCGACTTGGGAGGGACAAATCCCATCTCGATACATACAACCCAACAGATACTTTTCGATCACCTGAGAGACACCTTTATGATCACCCTCTCATAGGATGACGTTTGATGACCTCAAAGCTTTCTTCCGATACCAGGAAGTTGTATTATCTCATGGTCTAAGGAATACAATATTTGACATAAGAAAAGCTTCGCAAAGACGAACACGATGACACGGTCTAATTGCTTCGCTTAGTTTGGGTCTGTCCACCATATCATTCTCCCAATGATATGATCTCATTATTAATCGACAACTCATGTCCATGGTTAGGAAACCTTAACCATCATTAATCAATGAGCTAGTCCATAGAGGCGTACTAGGGACACGGTGTTGTTCACAAACCACACAAGTATTAAAGTTTCCGCTTAATACAATTCTAGCATGGAATATAAACATTATCATGAACAAGAATTATAATAATAACAGCTTTATTATTGCCTCTAGGGCATAATTCCAACATCCTCATCATGGGAGTCAACAACAGCAATGGAAATGGTGGTAGAGTCGATGGAGATGGCTCCGGGGGCAATTCCCCATCCCGGCAGGGTGCCGGAACAGAGACTTTTGTCTCCCAAATCTCCTCATCGATGGTGGCGGCACTGCGGAACTTTTTGTGGATTTCTGATCTAGTTCCTAGGGTTTTCTCCTCGGGGGAATATATAGGCGAAGGGGCAAGGTCGGCGGACGCCCGAGGAGCCCACACCACCTGGTGGAGCGCCCCTGGCCGCGCCACCGTATGGTGTGGCTGCCTCGTGGAGCCTCTTCGTCTCTCCTTCGAACTCCGTGTCGTGTCAGGCAAAATACTAACTTTGGCTTTTGTTTCGTCCAATTCCGAGAATATTTCTTTACTATCTTTTCTGAAACCAAAAATAGCATAAAACAGTAAACTGGCACCGCAGCATCTTGTCAATAGGTTAGTTCCAGAAAATGTATAAAAATGCCTCAAAGTGTAGACAAAACATAAGATAGTTGGCACAAAACAAGCATGAAGCATCAAAAATTATAGATACGTTTACAACGTATCAAGCATCCCCAAGATTAAATCCTGCTCGTCCTCGAGTAGGTAAGTGATAAAAAGAATAATTTTTAAGGTGACATGCACCATCATCTTGATCAAAATATTTTAAAGCAATGAAGGATGGGATCATAGTACTCTAAACATGAGCATGAAAGATGTAGTTCTAACAATAATACAAAGCAACTAAGTTGCAACATGAAAAGGTACAAACAAAAGATCACGAATAACAATGCATTAAATACGAATGGCAATGGATACCCACTACCCGTTTACCCTGTGGGTATTTACCCATTAGGGTAAGGGTATGATAGTAAAGTTATACCCACAGGTAACTAATTGGACAAAAATCTATACCCATTGGGTATTGAGGGTGTGGGTATGGTAATGAAAAACCTGCACCCGCATACCCACCTACTTGACATCTTAGTATATATGACACGTGGGGCATCCCTATTATAGCATTTTCTCTAAAGGATAATACCCAAAACCAAATATTATTCATGCTTTTAACTGCACCAGAAAATCATGTATGCCAAAATATCGTTAATTCCGCTGCCCACGGCCATGTCTACTAATCAGTTAATATCCCATTAATTAAGTAGTGTTGTTATTATCCTTGTAATTTTCCTCTCATCCCAGCACTTGGCACCTCCAATTCCGACAAATTCACCGTCGTGTGTCGTCGCCCTACCCCGACCTTCTGACCTCCTGTCACCACCGTACGATACGTGGTAGCTGGCTCTTTGTGTAGACTAGCGCCATGGAGAACGGCGTGGACTGGCGGGTGGGTATTACCCGCAGGTTTTTTACCCTCAACGGGTGTGGGTATGGGGCAAAATCTATACCCATATGCGGGTGCGGGTGCGGGTTGCGGAAAAGATTTAAAATTGCGGATGCGGGTTTGGTTAAGCTCCACCCGCATCCAACAACCGCGGGTGCCATCCGTAGCATTGAAAGACATTTGTTTGTTTCACACATGGAAAACATAGCAAGATTGGTATTCAGCTTGTCCTTCATGGAATAGCAAAACATAAATGCATAGGTGTGATACGTCCAATTTGCATCACCTTTCTATAATTTGCCTCTATTCATTGATATATTTCATATTAAGAGGTGTTACTTATGTATTTTCATCTATTTTTGCATGTTAGATGATTCTTGGAGGATGCACTGCCGGAGTCAGGATTCTGATGGAAAAAGAGGTGTTTCGATGCAATTTTGCGAAGATCAGAAAAATACCAGAAAAATTACGGAAAATCATATTTTCCCAGAAGACGAAGGAAGCCACAAGGGGAGGCAGAGATGGGCCACATGAGGCCCACACCCCTCCTAGGCGTGGGCCACCCCTCGGTCGCGCCTATAGTGGGTGTGGCCTACCTGGCCGGCCTCCAGCTCCGCCCTCTCGCCTATATCTTCTCCTCGAAACCCTAAAATAGGGGGAGCAACCACAGAAATATTCCTCCGCCTCTGCGGGGCGGAAAACACCGAGAGAGAAAGAGCTTTCCGGCAGACAGAATTCTACCGAAGATATTCCTTCCCGGAGAGGGGAGATCGTCGCCATCAACACTGTCATCAAGCTAGACTTCATCGGGATCATCATCATCATCATCCACACCATCATCACCACTCCATCCCGCTGTAAAAATTGTGTTGAATACTTGCATAGTTCTTAGGGGAAACTTTCTCGGTGTTGATTACTATTGTAGTTGATGCTTGTGAGTGGAACCATTGGATTATTGTTTATATTTAGATTGTTATCCATCACCATATCATCTTTGATGTTCATCCATATGATGTCTTGTGAGTAGTTCGTTTAGTTCTTGAGGACATGGGAGAAGTCATGTTGTTAGTAGTGGATTTGTGTTGATATATTATTCAATGGTTTAGTATTTAAGTTGTGGTTCTATTTTTCTAGTGGTGTCATGTGAACGTCGACTACATGATACTTCACCATTTATGGGCCTAGGGGAATGCATTGTGTATTTGGCTACTAATTATGGGGTTGCCGGAGTGACAGAAACCTGAACCCCCGTTAGGACACCATTGCACAAGGGAGTGTAGGATCTCAGAGTTTAAGGTTGTGGTTAGGTTTATATCTTGTAGTTGCAGATGCTTGCAGGTGGTTTAATCACAAGTATGTATTAGTCCAAGTAAGGTCGGTACATTAGCAAAGGTTCACCCACACAACACTTACAACACCAAAGAAGGGTACTCAACTATTTGAAGCGAAAGCACTTGACAGAATTCCCATGTGTCCTCAAGAACGTTTGGTCCTTATAAGTATTTCCACCGGCTTGTCCTTTGCTAAGAAAGGATTGGGCCACTTGCTGCATTTGTTCGTTGTCTTTATTACTTGCACTTTGTTTCTTTGCTTATTCAGAAAACCCCTAAAATCCGTTTCCTAAGCATTTACAAAGATTTCCTGCTCCATACCACTAGTCAACACCTTTTGCTCCTCGTTGGGACCGACACTCCTATTTATCAAAAGTACCATGATACACCCTCTATACTTCTGGGTCATCAAGGTGATACGTCGTAAACATATCTATAATTTTTGATGTGTCATGCTTGTTTAGTATCTACTTTTCTTTGCTTTGTCTACACTTTGAGGTGTTTTTATTCGTTTTCTGGGACTAACCTATTAAGGCCCAGTTCTTTTGGCGGCTTCTTCCAGAAACTTTCCTACCCCCAGCTTCCTGGGGAAGCCGGTTCAAAAAAATTGCGAGGCTTCCAAATTTGTTTAGACTTAACTATTTTGGAAGCCTCGCAATTTTTTTAGACCGGCTTCTCCAGGAAGCTGAGGGGAGGGCGGCTTCTCGGAGAAGCCCCCAAAATAACTGGGCCTAACAAGGTGCCATAGTGCCAGTTGCATGTTTTATTTTGTTTTTGGTTCCAGAAAAGTCACAAAATGAATATTTGCCGAATTGGACGGGACAAAAGCCAAAGTCAATATTTTACTGAGGAGAACACGGAGCCAGAAGACGAGACGGAGGAGGGCCCCAAGGGGGCCACACTCCCTGGACGGGCGGCCAGGGCTAGCCCACGCCTGGGGGATGCAGGCACCTCGGGCACCCCCTCGTCCTGCCTCTTCGCCTATAAGAAGCCCCTGATACCTAAACCCTAAGTACCCGATCAATCTTAAACGAAACAGTCCGTAGCCGCCGCCACCATCGTCCCTAGATCGGGGGGATATGAAGCTCTTCCCGGCACCCTGCCGGAGGGAGAGATCATCCCGGAGGACTTCTTCATCACCATGCCAGCCTCCGGTATGATGCGTGAGTAGTTCCACCTCGGACTATGGGTCCATACAGTAGCTAGATGGTTGTTTCTCCTCCTTTGTGATACCATGTTTAGATCTTGTGAGCTCCGTTCATGATCAAGATCATCTTTTTGTAATCATGCATGTTGTGTCTGTGGGGATCCGATGGATATTGAGATTACTATGTCGGATTGGTTATTGATTCTATCATGTCTGTGTTGTTTAAGATCTTGCAAGCTCTCCGTTTCTAGTAGATATCCTGGCCAAGTAGATGCTAGTGACTCCAAGAGGGAGTATTTATGCTCGATAGTGGGTTCATGCCTCCATTGAATCTGGGGAAGTGACAGAAATCTCTAAGGTTGTAGATTTGTTGTTGCTACTAGGGAGAAAACAACGATCTCTTGTTCATGGAACAAGTGGATTGTTTACCTTACACACTTTTCTTAAAGCAGTTATCCGTTGCTTGCAACTTAATACTGGAGGGGGTTCGGATGATAACCTGAAGGTGGATTACTAGTCATAGATGCAGTTGGATGGCGGTCTATGTATATTGTTGTAATGCCCAATTAAATCTCATAGGATCATGAATGTCTATGTATTGCATTGTTATGCCTTGCTCTGTCCTATCAATTGCCCCGCTATAATTGTTTACCCAACATGTTATATTGTTTATATTAAGGAGAACACCTCTAGTGAACTGTGGACCCCAGTCCAATCTTTACCATTGATACATCTTCCACTGTTACTATTTACTTTCTGCAAGCCACCATTACCTTCCACACCATACAGTTAATCCTTTGTTTTCAGCAAACTGGTGAGATTAACAACCTCACTGTTCGTTGGAGCGAAGTCTTGATTTTGTGTTGTGCAGGTTTCCAAGTTGCTAGCAACACCTTTGGGTCCTTTCCTTCCTCCTACTGGTTCGATAACCTTGGTTTCTACTGAGGGAAGAACTTATTGTTGTACCCATCACACCTTCCTCTTGGGGTCTCCCAATGAAGCTCTACAGTGATCTGAGCTGCAATCAAAGCTTTTTCTAGCGTTGTTGCCGGGGAGGCTAAGGACGGCTTCACAAGGGGAGTCCTTCACAACCTTTATCTTTACTTTGTTTTTGTTTTGCTTAGTTTCTTTTGCCTTGTTTTGCTTGCTTATTTTTATCAAAAAAATTTAAAAAAATAGTTTCGTTTGGTTTGCTTTTTCTTTTCAAAAACAAAAAAATCAGTTCCTACTCTAGTTGTTGCTGCTATTGGTTTCTCCACTTTTGCAAAAATGAACTCTGCTGAGAATAACAAGTTGTGTGACTTCACTAGCACAAACAACAATGATTTCCTGAGTACACCTATTGCTCCACCTGCTCCCGATGCTACTTTTTATGAAATTAAGCCTGCTTTGTTGAATCTTGTGATGAAAGAACAATTTTATGGTGCTAGTTCTGATGATGCTGCTGCCCACCTCAATAACTTTGTTGAACTTTGTGAGATGCAAAAATATAAGGATGTAGATGGAGATATTATTAAGCTCAAATTGTTTCATTTCTCCTTGAGAGGAAAAGCTAAAGAATGGTTGCTATCGTTGCCTAGAAATAGTATTGATTCTTGGATTAAGTGCAAAGATGCTTTTATTGCAAAATACTATCCTCCTGCTAATATTATATCTATGAGAAGTGAAATAATGAAATTTAAACAACTTGATAATGAACATTTTGCACAAGCTTGGGAAAGAATGAAATCTTTGGTTAAGAATTGTCCCACTCATGGACTGACTGCTTGAATGATTATCCAGACTTTTGATGCAAGGCTAAACATCTATTCATGAAACCTGTTGGATTCTGCTGCTGGAGGTACCTTTATGACCATTACCTTGGGTGCTGCAACAAAGCTCCTTGATAATATGATGGTTAACTATTCTGAATGGCACACTGAGAGCTCCACATGGTAAGAAGGTAAATTCTGTTGAAGAAACCTCCTCTTTGAGTGATAAAATAGATGCTATCATGGCTATGCTTGTTAATGGAAAATCTCATATATATCCAAATAATGTTCCCTTAGCCTCTTTGGTTGCTCAAGAAGAGCAAGTTGATGTGAACTTCATTAGAAACAACAATTTCAACAACAATGCCTATAGGAATAATTTTGGTAGCAATAATAACTATAGGCATTATCCTCCCAATAATGGCAATACTTATGGAAATTCGTACAACAATACTAGAAGTGCTCCCTCTGAACTTGAAGTCATGCTCAAAGACTTTATTAGTAAACAAACTATTTTCAACAAAACTATGGTGGAAAAGCTTTTGAATGTTGAGAAAAATATTTCCTCTTTGTTTGAAGCACAGTCCTCTTTGATTAATAAAATGGATGCTAAACCTGAAACCTTGGAAAGTACCTTTGCTACTACTCATGCCATACAAGTTACTATTGATGAAAATGTTAGACTTTTAGCTCAACTTCATGCTAAGTGGGAAAGAGAAGCTGAAATTGCTAAAAACAATAGTGTTTGCACTATCACCACCACCAATATGGATGCCATCAAACCACAAGAAGTCCCTATTCCTCCTACCACAATGCCTAAACCCAATACGGCTACTACCTTTGATGCTAAGTTTGATTTTGATCTTGATGGTTGCAATATCTCTGAAGTGATTATGTTCCTACAAAATCTTGGTAGAAGTCCTAATGCTAGTGATATGAATGTGGCTTTCACCAAACACATTACATATGCTCTCATTAAAATTAAGGAAGAAAAATTGAAACAAAAAGCTTCTATTCCTAGGAAAGTAGAAGATAGTTGGGAACCCATCATTAATATGCAAGTGAATGACTTTGATCTCAAAGCTTCATGTGACCTTGGTTCTAGTGTCTCTATTATGCCTAGAAAGATTTATGAAATGCTTGATTTGCCTCCTTTGGAAGATAGCTATTTGGATGTCCCACTTGATGATAATGCTAAAAATAAACTGATGGGGAGTGTTAATGATGTTCTTATTATGGTTAATAATTCCTATGTCCCTATTGATTTCTATGTTTTGGATGTTGAATACAATGCTTCTTGTCCTATTACTTTGGGAAGACCTTTTCTTAGAACTGTTGGTGCCATCATTGATATGAAAGAAGGCACCATTAAATATCAATTTCCATTTAAGAAAGGTATTGAACACTTCCCTATGAGGAGAGAGAATTTGCCTTTTGCTCCTCCTTTGAAAGCAAGGTTTGATCTTAATGCTTCTTCATTTGAAAATACTTGATTCTTGCTTCTTGTGCCTAACCTAAAGGCGTTAAAGAAAAGTACTCCTTGAGAGATAACCCAATAGTTTTCTTGAGTATTGGAAGTTATTACTTCTGTAATAACCGCTCCTCATCCTTTTTATTTGATTTCTGTGCCAAGAATAACATCTAATGAGAGGGCAGTAAGATTTGGAGAGTTGCTATCCCGAAACAGATTTTTTTGCTCCACTGTAAAAATTCGTGTAAAATCTCTGTAAGTCGGATTGAGCTGTTATTTTCTGAATAAATCCCCCAGGTTGTTAGATAACTTTCGTTAGTTCAACACATTTTTATTTGAGCAACAAAAGATCTTAGGAAAAAACGGTTTCTACCTGCTGGTCTGTTTTGACAGACTTCAGCCATTATTTGCATTTGCTTCTTATTGATTCCTTTTGGGGTTCTTTTTGGGAAATTGAGCTTTTTGAGGGACAGTAGCTTGTGTCTTTAGTGAAAGTTTTGCTGTTTTTAAACTAAATCCAAAGGTCTATTATCTTTTGAATGCACTAATGTTGCTAATGAAGATTGTGTGAAGTTTTGTATGAAGGAAAATTTTTAGGTGTAAGGAAGAATGATGTAATGAGATGAAGAATGGACAAAAGCTCAAGCTTGCGGATGCCACCCTGTGACACCCCAAGAAATATTCAATAGGTACAAGCATCAAAGCTTGGGGATGCCCAAGGCATCCCCTTCATCATCAATAAAAATCTCAGGTCTTTCTAGACACTTCGTTTTTATTGTTTCATGCATAATTGTATTGTTCTTGGAGCATCTTAGTTTTTGTTTTTGGTTTTTGTTTTCTTAGTTTGCTTGAATAAAGTAGTTGGACCCCCATTTTTGCTATGTTGTTTCAAATAAGTTGATTGGTGTTGGAAAGGAGTAGCAAGTTCTTGCTTTAGTAGTACAAGAGGAGCTTGCTTTGACTGTGACTTAGACTTTATCATGTCATTCTAGATGTTGTTTTGACCTTATGCTTAGTGATTATTGTTGTAGCATGACTTGTTCCAAACAATTAGGATTGCTTAATGTGCCTTGAAAGAATCATGCATTTTTTTAGCATACAAAAGCATAATATTGTGGTATTCTCCTTTGATGCTTTGTTTGGGTTGACTTGGCACATGCTCACACCATGTTATGACTATGAACCAGTCACCTTCCTCTATGATCATTTAGTTTTCGACTTGTGGTACCACTTTATGCTTTGATTAGTAATGTTTTGTCGCTCTGCATGATTATGGCCATTATTGCTCTCTTAGTTGGTCACTCCTAGTCTTTTGCTAGCCTCCACTTGTATGAGTAAGATATACTCATGCATCCAACTCCCAAGAAACCAAGTTATTCCAAAGTGTCCACTATAAATTCCTATGCATGGTGTGTTACACCATTCCAAGTATATTCTTGTTTTATCTACCTTCCAATTAAAAAGTTACTTTGTTATGTGAAAACTTAGTGATTAAAGCTCTTACAAACTTGATGGCACACTTTATTTTCTTGCCCCTAATAAACTTGAACCATTGTGTCATCTATGTTGTATATGCTTGCACTTATATGTTGGAATTAGCAGAACCATGCTGTCATGGGGAACGCTTTCAACATTGCACTTGTACATTGTACCCAGTTGATATCATGCTCTTTTGTTTACGAATGTCATCGGTGTGAAATAAAAGGGGAGCTTGTTAGTCCATGGAGTTATGTATGTGTGTTAGAGAAACGCCTGGGACGCTAGCCTAAGCCATGCCTAATCATGGTGGAAACTTGCAGCATCACCATAGTGAGCAATCTATGAAGCTTTCTTCTTATAAAAAAAGAGAGACATTGAAAAGAGGAAAGAGAGAAAAAAAGCACCATTTCCCATGGTTAATAAGAAGATTGCTGAGATGCTCATTGTCTGCTTGCCTTGTCATTGTGATATGGGATAGCTCCTTTATCATGTGCAAGGGGTACCATGTTGGCGGTTCTCTATGATACACATGTACTTACTATGACAAGAACTTACCGGTTAATAAAGTTGAGTAGCATGAGGAGCGACCGTCATACTCAAGAGACATGAGATTGCCAACTTATACTTTGTCAAGCATATACTCTATATTTTGTTCATTTTAACCTTAATCACTTCAAGATGCTTATGATAGGGGCAATGAGAGCTTAAAGCTAACAAGTACCATAATTTTTGGAAGCTCTTTATGAGACTTGAAATCCTTGCTTCCCTTTATGAAGGGCCTTTCTTCCACTATTATATTGAGTCTCCACCTTATATACTTAGGCACCAATTAAGAGAGCATAGTTGCCATTCTTAGTTCTATGTGCATTGTCCCAAAACTTATTGATTGATTCATATTGTTGATATTTCCTGTTCTTGAACTATTTGTATCTAGTCACTCTTATGAACTTTGAAGGTGTCCTATGCATTTATTGCTACTCCATGAGGGACAAGCTGAATGCCACTATGCTATGTTTTCTGTATGTGAAACAAACAAACGTCTTTCAATGCATTGTTATTCATGAATCTTTTTTTGTATCCTTTCATGTTGCATGCTTAGTTACTTTGTCTTATTGATAGAACTTATTCTTTCATGCTCATGTTTAGAGTACTTTGATCCCATATTTCAATGTTTGAAAATGGTTTGATCTTGATTTTGATGGTGCATGTCACCTAAAAAATTATTCTTTTTATCACTTACCTACTCGAGGACGAGCAGGAGTTAAGCTTGGGGATGCTTGATACGTCGTAAACGTATCTATAATTTTTTATGTTCCATGCTTGTTTAGTATCTACTTTGATTTTCTTTGTCTACACTTTGAGGTGTTTTTATTTGTTTTCTGGGACTAACCTATTAACAAGATGCCATAGTGCCAGTTGCCTGTTTTCTGTTGTTTTTGGTTCCAGAAAAGTTAGAAAATGAATATTCTCGGAATTAGACAGGACAAAGCCAAAGTAAATATTTTACTGAGGAGAACACGGAGCCAGAAGACGAGACGGAGGAGGGCCTCGAGGGGGCCACACCCCCTAACCACGCGACCAGGCCTAGCCCACGCTTGGGGGGTGCAGCCACCTCGGGCACCCCCTCAGCCTCCCTCTTCTCCTATAATTAAGAAGCCCCCGATACCTAAACCCTAAGTACCCGATCAATCTTCCACAAAATAGTCCATATCCGCCACCACCATCGTCCCTAGATCGAGGGGATCTGAAGCCCGTCCCAGCATCTTGTCGGAGGGGAGAGATCATCCCGGAGGCCTTCTTCATCACCATGCCAACCTCCGGTATGATGCATGAGTAGTTCCACCTTGGACTATGGGTCCATGCAGTAGCTAGATGGTTGTTTCTACTCCTTTGTGCTACCATGTTTAGATCTTGCGATCTCCATTCATGATCAAGATCATCTATTTGTAATCATGCATGTTTTTTTTGCGGGGATTCGATGGATATTGAGATTACTATGTCAGATTGGTTATTGATTCTATCATGTTTGTGTTGTTTGAGATCTTGCATGCTCTCCGTTTCTAGTAGCTATCTTGGCCAAGTAGATGCTAGTGACTCCAATAGGGAGTGTTTATGCTCGATAGTGGGTTCATGCCTCTATTGAATCTGGGGAAGTGAAAAAAATCTCTAAGGTTGTAGATGTGCTGTTGCTACTAGGCAGAAAACAACGATCTCTTGTTCATGGAATAAGTGTATTGTTTACTTTACACACTTTTCTTAAAGCAGTTATCCATTGATTGCAACTTAATACTTGAGGGGGTTCGGATGATAACTTCAAGGTGGATTACTAGTCATAGATGCAGTTGTATGGTGGTCTATGTGTATTGTTGTAATTCCCAATCAAATCTCATAGGATCATGAGTGTCTATGTATTGCATTGTTATGCCTTGCTCTGTCCTGTCAATTGCCCCGCTGTAATTTGTTTACCCAGCATGTTATATTGTTTGTCTTAAGGAGAACACCTCTAGTGAACTGTGGACCCCGGTCCAATCTTTACCATTGATACATCTTCAACTGTTACTGTTTACTTTCTGCAAGCCACCATTACCTTCCACACCATACAGTTAATCCTTTGTTTTCAACAAACCGGTGAGATTGACAACCTCACTGTTTGTTGGGGCAAAGTCTTGAGTTTGTGTTGTGCAGGTTTCCAAGTTGCTAGCAACACCTTTGGGTCATTTCCTTCCTCCTACTTGTTCCATAACCTTGGTTTCTACTGAGGGAAGAACTTATTGCTGTACTCATCACACCTTCCTCTTGGGGTCTCCCAACGAAGCTCTATATTGATCTGAGCTGCAATCTATTGGACACCTTCAAAGTTCATAAGGGTGACTAGATACAAATAATTTAAGAACAAGCAATACCATAATATGAATCAATCAATAAGTTTTGGGACAATGCACATTGAACTAAGAATGACAACTATGCTCTCTTAATTGGTGCATAAAGATAGAAAGTGGAGACTCAACAAGAAGTAAAAAAGAAAGGCCCTTCATAGAGGGAAGTAGGGACTTCAAGTTTCATAAAGAGCTTCCAAAAATTATGGTACTTACTAGCTTTGAGCTCTCATTGCCCCTATCATAAGCATCTTGAAGTGATTAAGGTTAGAATGACACAATTATGAGTATATGCTTGACACATCATAAGTTGAAAATCCCATGCCCCTTGCGTACGAGTACCGAACCTCATGCTACTCAACTTTGGTCACAAGCAAGTTCTTGTCATTGTAAGTATATGTGTATCATAAAGAACCGCCAACGGGGTACCCCTTGCCCCATGACACAGGAGCTATCCCATATCAAAATGATAAGGCAACAGACAATGAGCATCTCAGCGATCTTTTTATTTGCTATTTGCATAGGTTTTTATTGAGGATGCTTCACAGAATGCTCATTATGGTTATACTGCAAGTTTCCACCATGATTCGGCATGGCTTAGGCTAGCCGCCCAGGCGTTTCTCTAACACATATACAAAATCCATGAGCTTACAAGCTCCCCTTTTATTTCACACCGCCGGGATCCATAAAAAAAAGAATATGATATCAAATGAATAGAATAAGTGCAATGTTGAAAGCGTTCCCCATGACAACATGGTTCTGCTAACTCTCAACTTATAATTTGCAAGCATATAAGCAACATAGATGGGCACAATGGTTCAAGTTTATTAAGTGCAAGAAATAAAATGTGCCATCAAGTTTGTGAGAGCTTTAATCACTAATTTTCACATAACAAAAGTTTAATTTGGAAGTTAGATAAAAACATGAATATACTTGGAATAGTGTAACACACCATGCATAGGAATTTATAGTGGACTCTTTGGAATAACTTGGTTTCTTGGGAGTTGGATGCATGAGTAGAGCTTACTCAGTATAGGTGGAGTCTAGCAAAAGACTGGGAGCGGCCAACTAAGAGAGCAATAATGGCCATAATCATGTAGAGCAACAAAACATTATTGATCAAAGCATAAAGTGATATCACAAGTCAAAAACTAAATTATCATAGAGGCTAAGGTGACTAGTTCATAGTCTTAACATGGTGTAAGCTTGTGCCAAGTCAACCCAAATAAAGCATCAAAAGAGAATACCATAATATTATGCTTTTGTATGCTAAAACAACACATGATTCTTTCAAGGCACATTAAGCAATCTCAACTGTTTGAAAAAAGTCATGCTACAACAATAATCACTAAGCATATGGTCAAAGCAACATCTAACATGACATGATAAAGTCTAGTCAAAACAAGCTTCCTTTTATACCACCATAAGCATGAAACTTTCTACTCTTTTCCAACACCAATCAACTTATTTGAAACAACCCACAAAGATAATAATCAATAAATATCAGAGAGCTTGTCTCCCTTAACTAAGTAATGAAGAAAACTAAAGCTAAACGCAGTACTAGCAAAAGAGAACACTCGCAGAACAATAAGGGTGAAAACTAGAGTGTTCTAAGCAATGAAGAATGAGGTGTGACTTCTCCAAAAGAAGTGTGCGGGGGTCCAACCAATTTATTGCAGCAAACCAAGTAAAAGCAAAATAAAAACAAAAACAAAGACGCTCCAAGAACAACATATAGTGCATAAAGCAAAAATAAAGTGTTTTGAAAGAAGACCTAAGATTTTTATTGATGAAGAAGGGGATGCCTTGGGCAACCCCAAGCTTTGACGCTTGTACCTCTTGAGTATTTATTGGGGTGACACAGGTGGCATCCTCAAGCTTGAGCTTTTGTTCATACTTCATCGCATCATATCTTCTCTCCCTACACTTGAAAATTTCCTTCATACAAAACTTCACACAATCTTCATTAGCAACATTAGTGTATTCAAGATAATAAGCATTTGGGTTTAGTTTCAACACAAGTAAAACTTCCATTAAAACACAAGCTATTGTACCACTTCCTTTTAAAAGCTCAAGTGATCAAAGAGAACTCAAAAAGAAACCGATTAAGAGGCAAATACACATAATGGAAGAAATCTGTTAAAACACACCAGAAGGTAAAGACCAATTTTTTCGAAAATCTTACGTTGCTCAAATCGAAAAGTGCAAGACTAAAGAAAGTTAGATAATAACCTAGGGCGTACACACAAAAAATTACAGGTCAATCAGACGTAGTGGGATGTTTCATGATATTTTACAGTGAAGCATAGAAATATGTTTCGGGACAACAACTTCCCCAAATCTTACTTATCTCTCATTAGAGGTTATTCTTGGCACAAAAATCAAATAAAATGTATAAGGAGAGGTTATTACAGAGGCAATAACTTCCAAGACTCAAATAAACAAAATAAACTGAAAGCAAAAATATAATGGGTTGTCTCCCAAAAGCTCTTTCTTTATAGCCATTAAGATAGGCATGATAATTTCGATGATGCTCACATAAGAAATATGAATTGAAGTAAAAGAGCATCAAGAAGCAAATATAAAACAAATTTAAGTCTAACACACTTCCTATGAAAAATAATCTTATAAAGAAACAAGTCATGAAGGCACAAATCAACAAGCATAGGAAAGCAAAACAAGTGGAACTTCAAAATTTTCAACATAAAGAGGGGAAACTTAATATTGTTGAGATACATAAAACCATGTCTCCCTCTCTCATAATAACTTTCAGTAGCATCATTAATAAAATTAACAATATAACTATCGCATAAAATATTCTTCTCATGAGCCGCATGCATATAATAATTATTACTCTCCACATAAGAATAGTCATTCTTATTTGTAGTGGGAGCAAATTCAAAAAAATAGCTATCATTGTTAGTCTCATCACCATAATCATCAAATATAGGAGGCATATTGTAATCATAATTATTTTTCTCCCCAATAGTAGGTGGACTGAAAATATCATATTCATCATTGTAATTATCATAAGCAATAGAATAGATATCTTTCAATGTGTGTCCATTTGTAAACATATCATTATTGGAAGGGTCATGGATAGTACTAATAGTACAACAATTATTAATATCATCATTTTCAGAATTGGTACCAAAAAGATTTTCAATATCGAAAGTAGAGTGCTTTTCCCAATCATGATCACTATTATAGGTAACAGGCATAGGAACATCATCGAGTTCAGACTCATCAAAAACTATAATAGGAGCAACATGCTTAGGAGAAAATACCGTTTCCTCTCTCCTTTTACTCCTTCTTTTCTTCTTCTTCTTCCCCTCTTTATGAGGGAGAGGCTTGAAAGGGAGCTTCTACACATACCCTGGTTTATTGTTAGAAACAATGGAAGAAACTTTGGAGGATTCCTCCCTTTCATTAATAAGAACAAAACACATATTAGTCTTGTCATATTTTGGTAAAATATCATATTTTATAATATTTTGTATGTAAGTATTTGTGTGGCAATTATCAACACATTAAAGATGACAACCATGCAGGACGATATTCATGTCAAAAGCACTCGTATCTACCAAGGAAGTTTTTCTTGATAGCTCTTCACACCCCAAAAATAATGTAAGTTCATCATGCTGATAAAGAGTGATCATGTTATCACAATACAAACTTGCAGTACTCATTGGATTAGAAAGGCTATTATCATGGCCTGAGCATTGAAAATTTAAATGACCCACTTTATGGCAAAGTTTAAATATAAAAGGATAGAGGGCACACACTTTTTTTACCGAGATAATTTAGAGCCCTAATCCACGCTCTAGTTTTTTCATTCCTGTGGTGGATACAATATTCTTCTTCGATTTGAGTGTTTTCAAAAGGTCTAAGTACTCCACAAAAATTAACATGCTTATAAGAAATAGTACTTTTAGAGGTTTGAGCATGTTTATTGCAATCATTAATAAAAAATTTCTTTTTCATGCAAGTATCTTTAAAAGGTTCATGATACATGTTCCAATTTTCTTTAGGAGCATTAATATGAGAAGCAAAGGCTCTACAACAATCAACAAGAATTTGAGTATCAAGACCACATTTAGACTAAGATCTTGAAAATCGGCAGTTTCAGTGAAAGACTTAATGCAATCATACTCATAGTTTGTACCTCGTTCTTTACCTTTGTTGTTATCCCAATCTTGGGTATTGCTTTGAATTTTTTCAAGAAGATCCCACTGAGCTTTAACCTCCTTACTTGTGAAGGATCCCTCTAAACAGGTATCTAGATAGTCCTTGTAATGTCCTGAAACCTTGCATAAAAATTATTATTAATAATATTACTGGAAGCTCATGAATGGGACATCTGAGCATTAGTGACTTCAATCTCCCCCATGCTTGGGAAATACTTTCTCCATCATGAGGATGAAAATTATAAATATAATTCCTATCTTTATGAATTTCACGAGGAGGATAAAATTTAGAGTAGAAGAGAGATTTAAGTTCCTTCCACTCTGAATGATGAGGATCATCTAGTAGCTCATACCACTCCCTTGCTTTGTCCTTAAGTGATAAAGAGAATAGCTTCCTCTTAACTTGGTCCATTGAAATACCTGCACACTTAAACAACTCGCATAATTCATGTATAAAGAGTAAATGATCACCAGGATGGACAGTTCCATCTCCAAAATAACAGTTATTCATAACACGTTCAACAATTTCCATAGGTATTTCAAAGGGGACACTTTCAGTATGTGGATCTAAAATATCACAAGTATCATTAGAATTGCTACATATGGGAGATAAAGTATCATCAGAGCAAATTTTATCCTCTAAAGCTGGGGAACTAAAAAGATCATTTTCATTAAAACTAGATTCCCCAAGCTTAGACGTTTCCATAGCATTAGTAACAAAGGTTTTCAAAAAATCCATACCATTAACATTGCTATTAGCATGCAAAGAAAGTTCCATAGGTTTTTTAATTTTCTCTCCAAACCATTTATGTTCTAACTCAGGAAAAATACTAAAAAGCTCTCTAATTTTGTTGTTGTTTTCCATTAAGCCTAACTAGTGAAAATAAAAACAAGAAACAAAAATATATAATTGCAGAATCTAAAGGAAATAACTTCGAGCACTCACACACTACCAATAGTACTAGAACATAGCTTAGTAGCCAGAGGATGTGAGTACCTTTTACCTTACCTCCCCGGCAACGGCTCCAGAAAAGATCTTGATGTCTACACACGCTTCTATTCTTGTAGACAGTGTTGGGCCTCCAAGTGAAGAGGTTTGTAGAACAGCAGCAAGTTTCCCTTAAGTGGATCACCCAAGGTTTATCGAACTCATGGAGGAAGAGGTCAAAGGTATCCCTCTTGAGCAATCCTTCAATCAATATACAAGAAGTCTCTTGTGTCCCCAACACACCCAATACACTTGTCAGGTGTATAGGTGCACTAGTTCAGTGAAGAGATAGTGAAATACAAGTAATATGGATGATTATAAGTGGTAATTGCAATCTGAAATAAAAATGGCAGCAAGCAAACATGTAGCAGGACGGATTGTAAACGGTGTTTCAATGCTTAGAAACAAGGCCTAGGGATCATACTTTCACTAGTGGACACTCTCATATAAATATCTTCTCTTCATTATGCTACTCTGAACTACTATCTGGTTGGACGATGTAGGGCTATAACAGCACACCTCAAAATTTGCATTCCTCATCTAGATAACCCCATTGTCACGTCGAGCGCTAGATGGTTCCAACAAACACCACAAACTCATAGAGACATCCAAATCAAATTATAACTCATGATAAGTATTTCTGTAATCTTTAGCCTAAGTGCCACACGGTGTGCACACTGTCAACTTCTCACATGTGGGGACAAGCAGAGATTAATTAAAGCACTTGAGTATCAGAGTAGATCTACTTGATTACAAAGCTCATGATCACAATAAGATCACGCATATATAGAGAGAGATGAACACATAGCTACCGGTAGAGCCCTTAGCCTCGAGGGAGAACTACTCCCTCCTCATCATGGGAGTCAGCAACGGCGATGGAGATGTTGGTTGAGTCGATGGAGATGGCTCTGAGGGCAATTCCCCGTCCCGTCAGGGTGCCGGAACAGAGACTTCTGTCCCCCGAATCTCATCTTCGATGGCGGCGGCCCTGTGGAACTTTTCGTGGATTTCTGATCTGGTTCATAGGATTTTCTCCTCGGGGGGAATATATAGGCAAAGGTGCAAGGTCGGTGGACGCCCGAGGGGCCCACACCACCTGGTGGCGCGCCCCCTAGCCGCACCACCATATGGTGTGGCTGCCTCGTGGCACATCTTCGTCTCTCCTTCGGACTCTGTGTCGTGTCGGGCAAATAGGAACTTTGGCTTTTGTTTCGTCCAATTTCAAGAATATTTCTTTACTAGCTTTTCTGAAACCAAAAACAGCAGAAAATAGGCAACTGGCACTGCGACATCTTGTCAATAGGTTAGTTCCAGAAAATGTATAAAAAAGCCTCAAAGTGTAGACAGAACATAAGATAGTTGGCACAAAACAAGCATGGATCATCAAAAATTATAGATACGTTTACGATGTATCAACCGTCGTCACCCCTACAACCCTCCAGATACGCTTTGTTCTATCTCACCCTATTTTTACTTTTCTGTGATGTAGCAAAACTGTAGTTCTGTGTGTGCTAGGTTGTCATATACTTTTATGATTCTGTGTCACCAGTGATGTAAAGACTAAGTGTATGACTGTTATTTGTACATATATATTTGTGTTATATGTTTGCTGTTGTACCTTCTTCTATTCATCATGTTGTTCACTATCTACAGCTTGACAAATTTTATGTGCTTACTAGATGGCATCATATGAAGTTACACTCCCTGGCATTTTTATTACAAACTTCATGGCTACTACACTTTAGTGTAACTGGCATTTTTCAATTTGGCTTAGTTTTTCAATACAAAACCCACATGGTCATTACATTTTTAGACTCCATGGCATGGTCTACCTAAATAGCAACCAGAATGGCATTTACATCTGAAAATTCATGGAATTTCATATTTTGACACTACATGGCATTATTAGTTGGCAGTCCATGGCATTTTTCAAGTTACACTCCATGGCATTTTTTGTTGACACTTCATGGATAATTCACTATAGGGTTAATGGCATTTTTTGTTAGCTTGGCATGGCATGGCATTTACATAGTAGAGTTCATGGCATTTTATTCAAACTGCATTTCTTTCCTAAAAACATCCAGAATGGAAAATGTAACTGATACTACATGGCATTTTCATAGTAGGCACTACATTGCATTTCCACTTGTGAGACCCTTGCATTGTTTAACACACAAATGCTTCATTCAAACCAATATGACATTTTTATAGTAGACTTCATGATTTTTTTCTAGATTGCAATTAAAAACTAAAAGCATCCAGAATGGCAAATACAATGGATACTACATGGCATTTTCATAGTTGGTTCTATATGGCATTTCCATTTGTGAGCCCCTGGCATTTTTAATACACAAATGGCTTCATTCAAACCAATATGGTATTTCATAGTAGACTTCATGAAATCTTTTCAAAATTGCATTTTTAACTGAAAACATCCAGAATGGCAAATACACCTAATACTACATGGCATTTTCATAGTAGGCTCTACATGGCATTTTCAATTGTTAGCCCCTGGCATTTTTTGGTAGATGATTTTTTCACTATCTTGAAGCTTGCTCTTTTGAAATAAACATGTTAAAGCTAGTTTCTTTGCATGATTTTATTACTCCACTATGCACTTCATAACCATATATGTTAGCCTAAATCTATGTTGTTTTGCTTCTATGCGTGATCAGCATGGCATTTTTTAAGTGCTTTTACCATGGCATTTGGGATGGGAAGGGTGGTTGGTGATGGGTGGTGGGATGATCGGTTCAGCTGTTGTATTAGATCTTGGATGATCTGCTCCATCGAATTTCCGTGCCTTTTTAGTATGATTATCATGGTAATTTCAAGTATTCTCTCATGGCAGATCTATGATAGTATACATACCTGCCTTTGATTGCTCCTCAAATTTGAAGGTCTTTTATGTCCTAATTCTAGTCTTGGTGTGCCAGATCCTCAGATGTTCATCACCCTCATGCTTGTGTGCTGCTGGGTAAGAGAGGGGAGGGGGATTAGGAGGAAGGGGGATAAGATTTACACAAATTTGTGTGTTGAGCTATGGCAGGGATGGTGGACGACGATTTTTGACGCTGATATGATCTTGCTACGATGGCATTCTGTGTTCTGGAGGCTGGCAATTCCTGGCAGATCTCGTAGGGAGTAGGGCGGGCTTGGAGAAGAAGGTGTGGTTGGGGCAGAGGTGGTTTTGTAGAGATCTCTCGTAAGCTGTCCGGGCTAGGGATTGAATTTGAGTGGGGGGAAGGATTTTTTGCGCAGGTTGTCACGCGCTAGCGCTTCAGCATGACAGGTATGGTTGGGTCACGCGATAGCGCCTTAGCGCGATAGTAGATAGCTGGTGGCGCCGCGCGTTAGTTTCTTGGCGTGTACAGCGTCTGACGTGGTTGCTGAGTCACACCACGCGCTCGGACCGGCCACGTCCAGTCCAAGAAAAAAACTCCCCCTCTCCGTCCTGAGCGCAAACTGCCTCTCGCGTGCAGCTTTGCAGCCACGCCGGCGGCCACCCCATCCGCACCTCCTCGACCTTGCGGACCTCCCCTAGCCCTGCCTCTCGCCAGCACAGCCTAGCGACCTCTCCACAACTGATTCCCTCGCTAAGGCAGCCTCCTCGTGCCCCCAATCCAGTTGCCTACCAAACCGTAGCCTCCTCCCCTGCCGCCCAACGCCATTCACCTAGATGTTGATGCAACAGCAGCAGTAGTTCCCGTTGCTCGAAGCCGATACCCGGTGCGTGACCAACATGGTCGCCCCCGTGCTCCTACATCTTGACACCGACAGACCAACTCCACAAGTACTGGCATCCATCCTCACTCGCTCCCATTTTTTTTTGTAAAGGAGCGAATATTAATATTAGAGGATATCAATTACACATAGCCTCTGCAATAACGCATTGTCCTCATGGACATACGGATGCACACATCCAATAAAGAAAGAATAATTATAAAAAATAAAAGTCTCACTATAGCGACTCATTCATTGAAACAACAGTACTACCACCACCAAGACAGCACCACAAGTCCAGCTTCTCCAAAAACGACGCCTCCAAGAAGGTAAAGGTGCACGAGAACCGTCATCGCCCGATCAACAGATCTAGGTTTTCACCCTAAAAAAAGTCCACGCTCTCAAAACAATATCTTCAACAAGTCCATTGTCAGGCACAACCAATTAAGGCCAGACCCTGGGTTTTCACCTGAAAGGTAGGACCATGAACCTCTCTTGTGCGGTCGCCCCCACTTGCATGCCACTACTCCAAGTCACGAGTCACCAAGCCAATTCTTCACCACTACCCAGACTCGAACCACCATTGTTAGTCCTCATATCTCGGTCTCCATAACTTTCTCCATTGGCACCATGGAACAAGAACATGCCCCATGATAATAACAGCCAACAGAGCTTTGAAGTGCACCCTCTGAAACCAAACGATCAGAGTAAAACATAGGTGCACACGACCGAATCCCATCTGATCCAGCAATACCTCATGAGCGCACTATGGAGTTCGCCGACGGAGCCTTCCGGAACACGACACAGAAACCAGATCAATGGAGACAAACATTAGGCAAATATTTATATTGGCTTGAGAGGGATCCAGAACCGCCACCTTTATTGAAACCGAGCCAGTAGCCCCCACACCACCCGCCGAAAACTAGCAGGATCCACCGCTGAACGACAAAACCACCCGAACGACCACTCCGACGGAGAAGGTCACCACCACCATGACGGGGGCATAAGCCCCAATCGCCCTAGTGTTGCAAACATGGCCGGATATCCTGGGCGCTGGTGTCAGGCGACGAAGAGATCAGATCTCGGCCCGTAGGCCCGGATCCCCGTCGTAGTTTGCAGCCATCTAGACCAAGGACCTCCGGCTGCCGCCAGCCACGACGCCACCGTCGAACCAGCGCGGGCGTGGATGCCGCCGCCAGATTGCCACCAGGGTCACCGCCGCCGCCACGCCACCAGATCTTTGCTCGGCGACGCTCCAGGCGGCGACGGGTAGGGGGATCGCGAGAGAAAGGTCGGCCGGGAAGGAGTGGGGACCGTTTGGTGCGGGAGGGGTTAGGTCTCGTCGTGTGGGCTCACTCGCTCCCATGTATTCGCGAGAAAAACAAGAATCAAAAACTAAGGGAGTGTTGGGCCACATAGAGATTAAACAAAACTTTTCCTCTAACATGGTGATCCCAAGATCTAGCTGAGATAGAAGGCCACGAGGATTACCACTAGATGCGCAGTTGCAGATTACTGATGAAGCACATCAGTTGATACAGTGTAGTCCCTATGATCTCGATCCAATCGACGATCGTCCAAGCACTGATGGTACAACGCCTCTGCTGGTGTCCACACGTATAGGGAGGAGCGACAACGGTGAGCTGCTAGGTTCAGTACGTCGGCGGGACTGCTGTGGAGCTAGGGTTTCTAACTCATGGAATGACCTAACCGATCAACCCTCCTGGGTTTCTATGCCCCACTATATATAGAGAGTGAACGTGGGCTCCACTCACTCGTGGCCCATTCACTGTACCCCATATAATATTAGTCACCGTGAGTCCGACTCACTGACTCGGTCCAAATCCGTCTTGGGTCCAACCCAACCAGATTTCTGGTTCAGATCCAATCCGAACTTGCTCCCGCTCTTAAGTGTGTGACCCCGCAGGCTCATGGATACTTGGACACGATTGGAGTCCGACTCTCAATCGATCAGTCGGTAGTGGCTTCTAGCAGAACGTGCCGACTCCTAAGTACGAAAGAGTCATGATGACTTGCCTTTTCAGTGCGACTTGCGTCTGAGTCCCTTTTGCCTCACGATATACCTTGTCAGATTATAGATGAATATTTGTCATCCCTTAAATAGTCCGACTCTCTTCTCGATCTGAGATAAGTGATTCATCTGACTAACTCTTAGTCGATCGCCTCAGTTAACACTTAACCGAGTCGTGCATGGCCATTCTTTCTGAATCATCTCTCACGAGAGGGCCCAGAGAATATATCTCCAAGTGGATGAGCAAAATCCCATCTTGATTATTCACATCACGCAGCTTGATTCTCAGTCGATCTGAACTCTGTCTTTATAACTGCCTAGTTACGCATCAGTGTTTGATAGAACCTAAGTCGGTGTTCCTCAACTCGGATTGTGCAACAACCTCAGGTCTAAGGATTACATTGATTGAGATATACAAATGACAAATGACAACTTGTTCGTTGTACCTCAATATGGGTCAATCCGACTCGCTAAACTCTTTAGCCGAATCTGCGTAAGTCGAAATAGCATCTCCATGCCCATGACAAGTGGAACCGAGTCATCAGCCGACTTTCACATTGGTATAAGTTGTGTGTCCAGCACAACCTTGATGACCAAGGACATTTAGTACAAACAACATGAATGTATAGTTCTACAACTGAATCACATATTCAATGATACACATCAGATGTTTATATAGGGACAACTTAATATCTTTATGAATACAATGGGAAATATGTAGGGTTCGTAGCATAGAAAACAAAAAATTTCCTATGATGGGAACAACTAAGTACCAAGATCTATCTACTAGATACAAGCAACGGGTGGATATACATCCATAGAATACATACCCTCGAAGACCGAATAGCGTTAACGAGGTTGTACTCGTGGATGATGTGGAACGCTTGCCGATCTCTAGATCTTGATGAATTCCATCTGGTCTAGCCGGTCCACGATCAAGTCCAGCACCTCAAAGCAGTGGTGCATCCGTGATCGCACACACGTACGGGTACCCCAACAACCTCCGCGCCCTCGCTCCAGCGAAGCAGCGGAAGCAACAAATCCTTCCAGAAAAAGCCACCGGGAACATGTATCTCGCTGATCCGAGACCATGGGGGATTTATAAAGGGGGGAGAGAGATCCTTCGCGAGGAGGTGTGAGAGACAAGTGAGAGGAGGGGGTCCTTTTATAGGGGAGGAGGGCAGCCCAAGGGGGCAATGGCCGCCGGCCATGGAGGGTGCCCCCACCTCTCCCTCATTCATGTGGTGGAAGCTCCACTCACATAAAAACCTCTCCACTCACAATTCCACTGACATGCATTAATTTTCCACCAAAATTAATGCAAGCTCTCATTAAAATAAAACTCTTTTATTTATTTATTCAGAATTTTGTTAATTACTTTAATTAACAAACATTCACATAAAACCCCTTGCTAGTATTCCATTTCACATGCAGAACCAGTTTCAGCAATTTCAACCGAAACAGTTCCGGTGTCTAGTGAAATAAATTTCTGCGCTTTCCTTTTCTTTTGTTGGCATATAATTTGCTCTGAATGGTGTCGGCATCCCTTAAGTGTGTCACCCTACGGTTCGCGAATAATGCGGACATGATCGAGACCCTTCTCCGATCAATAATCGATGCGGGACACAGAGATCCATCTTGACTCCACACATTCAACGATGACTTCGTGATCGTGTGAACCTTTACGCTAGTATCTTAATCCCTTTGTTTCACGATATATTACATGTCCAGATTCGAACATCGGGATCTCCATACCTAGTTTGATATCGTTACCGACAGGCACTCTTTTCTTGTTCCCGTGATATAACATTCTAGTGATCAAATCACTTGCTTGCAAGCTAATCAATGTGATATCACCGAGAGGGCCCAGAGCATATCTATCCGTCATCGGGATGAACAAATTCCACTCTCGATCCATGGGTCTCAACATAACACTTTAGTATTCTGAAGCCATCTTTATAATCACCCAGTTACGGTGTCACGTTTGATGTCATCGAGAAACTCTTCCGGTGTTAGTGATTGACATGATCTCATGGTCTAAGGATTAGGATCACTTCGTAAGTTGTTATAGCAATATAAACTCAATGACTTTGATCGTAATGCTATACTTCGGATGAATGTTCATCAAATCATTACACTAATGTTGTGACCTTGTTATTAACAACATCCAATGTCCATGATCAGGAAACTTTGATCATCATGTTAATCAACGAGCTAGTTTATAAGAGAGGCATAACTAGGAACTTCCTTTTTGTTTATTAAACACACATGTATTAACGTTTCCGTATTAATACAATTATAGCATGTAAAATAAACATTTATCATAAATAAGGAATACGATAATAACCACTTTATTGTTGCCTCTCGAGCATATTCCCTTCAAAATATCATCATACGTGATTGCCTCTAGGGCATATTCCCAACAGTCTCCCACTTGCACTAGAGCCAATCTTCCGACATCACATGTCTAGGCATGTAATGCCCATAGCTATTAGGTGTGCCTCATGCTTTGGCTGTGGTAGCGGCTTTGTCAAAGGATTCGCAATATTTGCATCCGTGTGTACCTTGCATAACTTGATATCACCCTGATCCACGAACTAGCGAATCAGGTGGTACCGCATGAGTATGTGTTTGTTCTTCTGGTGTTGTCTAGGTTCCTTGGCTTGTGCAATAGCACCATTGTTATCACAATACATGTCTAATGGATTAGACGAGCCCTGAACCACACCAAGATCCATGAGAATATTCCTCATCCAAACAGCTTCCTTTGGTGCCTCCGAGATGACAATATACTCAGCCTCTGTTGTAGATGCAGACACAATCTCTTGCTTAGAACACTTTCAGCTCACATCACCTCCATTTATTATAAACACATACCCGGATTCCGAACGAGAGTCATCAGAGTCGGTTAGATAACTTGCATCCGTGTAACCCTTTACACCGAGTTCATCTTCACCACCATAAACCGAAAACATATCCTTAGTCCTTCTCAAGTACTTTAGGATATTTTTAGCCGTTGTCTAGTGGATTTCTCCAGGATCAGCCTGGTATCTGCTCACAACACTTAGAGCATAGGAAACATCTGGCCTAGTACAAATCATGGTATACATGATGGATTCGACTGCAGAAGCATACAGAATTGCACTCCTCCGACTTCGCTCATCAGTTGTCGAAGGACACTGAGTCTTGCTAAGTTTTACACCATGGGACATTGGTGAGAACCCCTTCTTAGATGATTCCATGTTGAACTTCTTCAACACTTTTTCCAAATAAGTACTCTGACTTAATCCAATGAGCCTTCTTGATCTATCTCTATAGATCCAGATTCCGAGAATATATGTCCCCTCACCCAAGTATTTCATTGAGAAACTCCTTTCCAATGATTCCTTGGTTTCTTGCAACATCTGGACATCATTTCCAATCAATAATATGTAATCCACATATAAGATTAGAAAGTTTACTTTGATCCCACTAAACTTCTTGTATAAACAAGAATCATGATCACTCTTGATGAAGCCAAACGATTTTACAACCTCATCAAAGAGAATATTCCAACTCCGAGATGCTTGCTTCAACCCGTAAATGGATTTCTGAAGTTTGTAAACCTTGTCAGCGTTAGCCGGATCGACAAAACCCTCGGGATATATCATATACACGTCCTCGGTTAAATTTCCGTTAAGGAAAGCCGTTTTGACATCCATCTGCCATATCTCATAGTCGAAATAGGCTGCTATGGCTAACATGATCCGAACTTATTTGAGCTTCACTACGGGCGAGAAAGTCTCGTCGTAATCAACTCCTTGAACTTGTCGGAACCCCTTCTATTTAAGACGTGCATTATAGACAGAAACATTTCCATCCATGTCAGTTTTCTTCTTTAAGACCCATTTGCACTCGACGGGTCTTGCACCGTCTGGCAGATCAACCAAGTTCCAAACTTGATTTTCATCCATGGACTTTAACTCGGATCTCATGGCTCCAAGCCATGACTCGGAATCAGATACCACCATCGCTTCCGAATAATTTGTCGGGTCATCACTGTCTAGCAGTAATACATCATGAACACTTCGTAATCTCGCCGATCTTCGTAGTACAGGTGCTGCTACAGGCTCAACTACCACGACCGGATCAACCTCCAAGGTTTTTGCCGACTCGCTACTAGACGGTTCCTTTCAAATTTCTTCGAGCTATATTGTGCTCCCACTGACTCCCCGACTGAGAAACTCTTTCTCAAGGAAGACACCGTTCCGAGCGACAAACACTTTGCCCTCTTCTTGGTTGTAGAAGTAGTAACCTAAGGTTTCCCTCGGATACCCCACGAAAATACACTTATCCGAATTGGACGTATGCTTGTCCGACTGAATTCGTTTGACAAATGCTTCACAACCCCAAATCTTGAGAAAAGACAAACTCGACTTTTTGCTTGTCCACATCTCATGCGGTGTCTTCTATACCGATTTTGATGGTACTCTGTTTAGTTTGAACGCCACTGTTTCTAAACAATAACCCCAAAATGATAAAGGCAGATCTGTCTGACTCATCATTGATCATACCATGTCCAACAAGGTCCGATTCCGCCTTTCCGAGACACCGTTCCTCTGCGGCATTCCCGGCGGAGTGAGTTGAGGAACTATTCCACAACTTTTTAGATGGTCATCAAACTCATGGTTCATGTACTCGCCTCCTCGGTCTGACTGAAGAAACTTTATTTTCTTGCCGACCTTCATTCTGGAATTCTTTGAACTTTTCAAAGGCTTCTGACTTATGTTTCATCAAGTAGATATATCCATACCGACTCAAATCATCAGTGAAGGTAGTGAAGTACTCATAACCACACCTGTCTGTCGTGCTCATTAGTCCACATCATCACTATGTACTAGTCCCAACAAGTCGGACGCCCTCTCGCAACTCTTTGCAAAAGGTGTCTTGGTCATTTTGCCGAGTAGGCAAGATTCGCATGTCTTGAACGATTCCAAGTCGAACGAAGTTAGGATTCCATCATCATGGAGCTTCTTCATGCGTTTGCAACTTATATGACCAAACCGACAATGCCAAAAGTAAGTCATATTCAGATCATTTGGTTTCAACCTTTTAACATTTATGTTATAAACCGGCCACCATCAAGATTCAAAATAAATAACCCGTCCTGGACGGGTCCAAAGCCGTGAAACATATCATTCAAATACAAAGAACAACAATTATTCTTGATATTCGACTCATAGCCTTGCCTCATCAAACATGAAGCGGAAATAATGTTTCGACTGAAAACTAGAACATAATAACAATTATTCAGTTCCATAATGAATTCGGAAGGTAAATGAAGTTGCATCGTGCCGACTTCCAACGCAGCAACTCTTGCTTTGTTGCCGACTCGGATATCAACCTCGCCTCTTGGTACGCTCCTAGTTCTTACCAGTCCCTACAACAAGTTGCAGATGTGAATAACTGATCCGGTATCATATACCCAAGAACTATTAGGTGCATCAGCAAGATAAATGTCTATAACATTGCAAACAAGTGTACTTGAGTCGGAAGTCATACCTCCACTCTTGGCTTTGTCAGCCAAATACTTGCTGCAGTTTCTCTTCCAGTGGCCATCGGCCTTGCAGTAAAAGCAAGTGGATCCGGCTGAAGGAGATGGCTTAGTCCCTGAGGAAGCGCTTGGGACCGGGTCCTGAGCCTGCTTTCCTTCCGACTTAGCCTTCTTCTTAGTCCAAGAACTCTTCTTAAACTTAGCCTTATTCTGCACCATCAACACTTGACTCGCGCCCTTCTTGAGATCCGCCTCTGCCTGTTTGAGCATCCCATGCAATTCAGTGAGCTTTGTATCCATACCATACATGTGGTAGTTCGAAATGAACTAACCATACACACTAGGAAGAGAGTTCATAATTATATCTGTAGCGAACTCTTCGCTAATGGGGTAGCCAAGCCTTTCCAGAGACTGTATGTAACCAACCATTTTGATCACATGCGAACTCAGTGGATCACCATCCTTAAGCTTGCAACTCAGCGAAGCCTGAGAGACTTGATACCTCTCAGTCTTCGCTTGAGTCTGGAACATACTTTTGAGGCTTTCGATCATATCGTAGGCCTCAACATTCTTGAACTGCTTTTGCAAGTCCGGTTCCATGTGAGCAAGCATAAGGCATCTAATATCCGTGGACTCATCCTTAGCCCGACGGTAGGCATTGGTTGTAGCGATAGCCGCATTCTCATTCGGCTCATCTAGAAGTGGGTTGTCTAGGACATGGTCCTTCTTGTCTTGTTTGAGAAAAATTCTCAGATTTCGATACCAGTTGGTAAAATTAGTGCCGTTCAGTTTATCTTTCTCAAGAATGGTTCTCAAAGCAAAACCGGATATATGAGAGTGACTGTTACTTGGTGCCATGATCTACAACAAAAAATATGCAAAACACTTAAGACATATATTCACAAAAGAGCAAGCATATCAAACACTTTAATATGTATGCTCCCACTAGAACCAACACCCCTCCGATGGTTACTTAGTGATTCAGGATCCTAAATAAGAAAGTCGTCTAGTGAGCTTTAGCATCACTGCTAGCCGCCAAATGATCTAGGTAGACAACTCCTTGTCAATCGTATCTCATACGACTCATATTGGTCGGGTGGCATCACATGCCCCGGCTCCCGTCCGACTTTTCCCTGAGCCCCACAACTGCTGTGATAGACCTGTCTAGCTTACCGAGTGTTTCCGCTGTAAGAGTCCGACTCGAACCCACCTAGTCGGAAAGAATTGGCAGCACCTCAATTTTATGAGCCCACTACCAAAAATGTTTGACTTTTGATGGTGCAAACACTGGCAGCAAAACCGACTAGACCTTCTTTGAGGGATTAGATTTTACCGACAGAGACATATCAATAATACAAAATAAAGAATTATAATATGAAATGGTATGGCTCTCTTCATGGTGATATCCATCTCCACAAAGAATGTAATCCGACTCATGCCAACTCTTTGTCACTTGTCGTCTTACTCCATATCGTCGACATGTACATCGCCTTGCATGCCATACGGGTTCTCCACACAGCTACACTAGCTTAGTAAAGTAAATTACATGGAGAATCCGATACGCAGGTCGTTATACAATAAAATGACAGCACCTAGGCTCCAGACGGCTGACAAAACCGTGATTCACAGATCACGTATGGATTACACACATACATCACATGCACATGAACTATACCATTCACAACTTCCTGTAAAAACAAGTTATGGACAGATATGATATCTACTGGCATTGTGAAACTCGCAACGACATCTAAGGCGCTACGACATGGCGAAGCCGAAGCCGCTAATGCGGATAGCGGGGATCAAAGGGGGCGCCTCTCTTTGATGCGGCGGCGCCCGATTTTTCCGAAAACATAGATCTCATCAACATTTCGAACATGGGTTTCGACCATCGTTCCGACTCGGTCAAACTCTTTTGATCTTTGACCACCGCTTCTGGATTTACGTGTCACAATCTATCCCGATGGCGGAAACCGACCGGTACGGGTATGTCCTTCTATGACCTCAGCAGTATGATCACGGAAATCAGATCTACCATTTCCCAAGTACAGTTGAACCAATCAACATCGTACAAAAACGAATCTATCTCATAGATCGACCACCAAAACAGCACATAGATCTCATCTACAGCCAACCGCATATCACATATGCGAGATCTCGAGCCTAAAACCAGAAGCTATTGCTCTGATACCACTGTTGGGCCACGTAGAGATAAAACAAAACGTTTTCCTCTAACGTGGTGATCCCAAGATCTAGCTGAGGTAGAAGGCCACGAGGATTACCACTAGGCACGCAGTTGCAGATTACTGATGAAGCGCGTTAGTTGATGCAGTGCAGTCCCTATGATCTTGATCCAAACGACGATTGTCCATGCGCTGATGGTACAACGCCTCTGTTGGTGTCCACGCATACAAGAAGGAGAGCCGACGGTGAGCTGCTAGGTTCAGTACGCCGGCAGGACTGCTGTGGAGCTAGTGTTTCCAACTCATGGAATGACCTAACCGATCAATCCTCCTGGGTTTATGTGCCCCACTATATATATGGAGTGAACTTGGGCTCCACTCACTCGTGACCCATTTACTAAAGCCCATATAATATTAGTCACCGTGAGTCCGACTCACTGACTCAGTCCAAATCCGGCTTGGGTCCAACCCAACCAGATTTCCGGTTCAGATCCAATCTGAACATGCTCCCGCTCTTAAGTGTGTGACCCCGCAGACTCATGGCTACTTGGACACGATTGGAGTCCAACTCTCAATCGATCAGTCGGTAGCGGCTCCTAGCAGAACGTGCCGACTCCCAAGTACCAAAGAATCATGATGACTTGCCTTTCCAGTGCGACTTGCGTCTGAGTCCCTTTTGCCTCACGATATACCTTGCCAGATTATAGACGAATATTTGCTATTCCTTAAATAGTCCGACTCTCTTCTCGATACGAGATAAGTGATTCATCCGACTAACTCTTAGTCGATCGCCTCAGTTAACACTTAACTGAGTCGTGCATGGTCATGCTTTCTGAATCATATCTCACGAGAAGGCCCAGAGAATATCTCTCCAAGTGGAGGGGCAAAATCCCATCTTGATTATTCACATCACGCAGCTTGATTCTCAGTCGATCCGAACTCTGTCTTTATAACTGCCTAGTTACGGATCAACGTTTGACAAAACCTAAGTCGGTGTTCCTCAACTCGGATTGTGCAACAACCTCAGGTCTAAGAATTATATTAATTGAGATATACAATTGACAAGTGATAACTTGTTCGTTGTACCTCAATATGGGTCAATCCGACTCGCTAAACTCTTTAACCGAATCTGCGTAAGTCGAAATAGCATCTCCATGCCCATGACAAGTGGAACCGAGTCATCAGCCGACTTTCACATTGGTATAAGTTGTGTGTCCAGCACAACCTCGATGACCAAGAAAATTTAGTACAAACAACATGAATGTATAGTTTCACAACTGAATCACATATTCAATAATACATATTAGATGTTTATACAGGAAAAACTTAATATCTTTATAAATACAATAAGAAATATCATCATACATGATTGCCTTTAGGGCATATTCCCAATAGGGAGGGATACCTCGACCGGCTTCACAAGCTGCTAAGGAAAAAGAGGTGAAGGAGCTGAGCATGCGTTGGCTCCTCTTGTTCTGCCGCCAAGGAAAGCATGCGTGAATCAGAGCGGCCTCCTTTTCCCCGTTTTGCCTTGCAGTTCCAGTACAGGCATCATGGCAAGATGGACTTGTACAGTGCTTCATTCCGTAGACATCTGTAAACCAGACAGAAAATTACCAAACCAAACGGAGTACCAGTATCGGCGCACGTGCATAGCTGCTCCTGCTGATCTTTCGAGTCTCGGCGCCGGTGATGGCAGTAGTGCTTTCTGACGTTCCGGCATTCATGACGTCTTCACTCGGCTGCATCGCCAGCGAGCTCAGCTTCTGTAGGGCCTCTCGCTTGCAGGTGATGGTCAGTGGCCTTGGGACTGGGTATGTGTGCCACATACGCCTCTTCCAATTGTCAGATCACTTACAGTCCGCAGTACACAAAAACATTCAGAGATCAAAAGAAGTTCCGTACTAATAATTCATGTATGTTGTGCATTGAGCAGTACAATCCTTATATGTTGCAAAGAAGCTTGGGTCTGGGTCTATTGTCCATCCTAACTCAAATTTTGGAGATTGCTCGGAGAATTAACACAATGAATGTTATATATTAATCCAAATTCTATAAAGTATAGGCCAACTTCTGACGAGTGGGACGAGACCCGTCGCCGGAGACTTGGGTCGAGTGGAAGACCTAGTTTCCACCGATATATAAACCTGTTGTAAGACGCTGGTTGGGATGAGTTGCGTCTGTAAAATCCCCAGCATTTGTAAACACTTACCGATATAGTGAAGTTTTGCTGGCTGACGCTCGTGGTTTTTTTCCTCTCTTTGTTAGAGAGGTTTTTTCACATTAAATTTGTGTTCCTTTGTTGTGATTTTTTTTTCGTTCTTTATTATCTTCTTGTCACAATTATAACAATGAAGCTTAGAGATTTCACGTCATTCGTTCCACGGTATATGTTGGCTGAGCAGCAGTGCGACGTTTGAGTAGGTAGAGTGGTGGTAGCCATGCATGTGCTCAGTGGCGGAGCCGGAAACGAAGCAAGAGGGGTGCTAACTTGTGGCACTAAATTTCTGCCAATGAAAAAAATAAAAAGATATTTCTAGTTCATGGCTAAATTGCACCACAATTATGCTAGTTCGCAACCAAAACGATAACAAAAACACATTCCCACTAGCACAAGATAAATATAGTATTGTAGAGGACCAAAAATTGAAAAATGACAAGACTTTGCATCGTTAAAATAAATAACACCTGCCGCTCTCACGGCCTCGTGGTATGGTTTTTGGAAAGTGAATCTGGGGGGAAGTAGGCACAGAGAAATGATCGATCTTGCCAACGTGCATGGCCCTCTTGGCAGCGTTTGAACAGGCCTACGGGAGCGAGCATGTCCCAAATACTTTGAAGGCTACATAGACTTACTCTTGAGATTGGCTTTGCGACTTACTCTTGAGATTGGCTTTCCTGCCGGGGGATTTGCTCATCATAACATAGTTGATCTGATATAAAAAAAAGAGGAATGGAAAATAATAGGCCAAAGAGAAGTGTTGTATTGTTCGATCGTATGTGATTTTCAGATCCTTTTATTCGTGAGTGAAAGATATCATTGCATGCAGAATCTTCATCTAGAGATAAACTGTCGTGAGATTGCATGGTTATGGAGAAACAAATAAAGAATAATTCGGAATTTCTTCTGCATTGCTCTAAAACTCGAAACACAATATAAAGTTCAGGATTTTCTCATCAGGTTTACATATGTTTAGGATCTATAAGTATCTGGCATGCTACTCTGTGTGTGTTGCTTTGGCCTAATAAAATCAAGATACTTAACTTTTATTGCAATGTACACGAATTTTCTTTCTAGATGGAGCAGTCCATAACACAATCATGAAATAAGATTGCAGGTTCTGTATACTAGGGGTTCAGTTCACCAATGAGGTTGACCTAATTCATCAAAATGCTTGTTCTAGCTCCGTAAATAGTCATTTTCAGCTTAAGAAAGCCGAATAGCTAAATGAAATCCTTCATAAAATTTCTTTCATAACTGTAGATACACACTGAATGGAAAAAAAACTAAAAACTATAGATACACACTCTGAATGGCAAAAACTAGGGTCTCTACGTAAAATTCCACATTCTATGTTTACACGTGTGATCATAGAAAAAATTAAACGGACCGTGACAATGCACATACATTCATTCAGCTATTCAATACCATAGCAATGCACGGACATTTAGCTAGTTTGGATAAATCTCTATAGCATTAGGTCCGAAGATTGGGTCAACTCTAGCGTTAAAGTCTCTGATGTAAGCAAGCGACCGCTCCTCCTCCTAAAAAAAAGATGAGTCCCAGAAAGACGTGCACATGGCAACGTCGTCGCATGCCTCCGGTTCATGCCCAGGACCACCGTCCCATTCGTATCTTTTGGTCGCAACCAGCTCATCGAGCCCGTTTCTTGACTGCTCGATCGCGTCGGAATCGTCCAAAAGGAACTCGGTCGCTTGGCTTACCTATCTATCCCGGCCGTCACATGCATGGGATCCAACTTCCAAGTTAGGCACAGGTAGGCAAATGGGGGAGAATCCAAGAATTGACCCGATACAGAACCACGCCGTCTTTCCGAGCATTCGGAACCATCGCTTTGCAGGCCTGGACAACGACAGCTCAGTAAAGCAAGAAGAACCAGGAGCATGTTCTTACGGCTTACCACCGTCACGCGGCAATTCTGCCTTTTCCCCTGAATCGCGCAGGATAAACCGGTTCCTGGCGATAAAAGAAAAAGCCCTAAGAGCGTCTCTAACCCAAGCCCTAAATTTTAGCTGTTTAGAAATTTTTTACTCCTCTAAACGTTGGCCACTGGAATCGATCCCTAAATCTAAGCTCCTATATTTGGATCTTCTACTAGACATTTTAACAAATACATTGCAATCAAACCAAAAACACACCAAATTCAAACAAAAACATATATGATTGAAACGCATTGCATTGTTTTGTTGCTAGTTCATAGATACATAGCCTACATATGCTCCACGCCATCGGAGACCGGCAAAGAAACCCTAGCTGATGCTCGGCACCGTCGGTGGCCTGCCGCGCCACCACCTAGCCATCGAGGCTATCAAGCCAGGCGTTGAAGGAGTCAGTGGAGACGAGGTCGATAAATTCCTGCGCCGGCGAGGGGGAAGACACAGTCATCGTCGCAGAGGAAGACGAGGCCACAGTCAAAGAAGAAGGTCCCACTCCCGTCGCCGTTGTTGCCGGTGCCGCCGGTGCCGATGAAGAGGCAAGGTCATGGCGCACGGAGTACTCTGCATAGCGCTACATCTCCTTCGCGACGCAGGCAGTATTGAGACGATGAAGCTCCAACACGTACCACTCGCCGGCGGCCTCGACGAGTCGCTCCCAAGCCTCTCGGTCCTCTCGAGTTATGCGCGCAGCACGATCACGGCTGGGAGGGGAGAAGAGCTCCGGCGCGGCGCCGGCCTGCCCGAGCGGGAGGTTGAGCGGCCCGCAATCAGAGTCGTGGAGCTGGACGTTGGCGACGTTGTGCGCACACGCTGCCTGCCGCGCCGATTGGAATGTACCGAGCCAGTGGCGGGCGCAGGTGTTTCAGTCGATGATCTCGGCCACCCACGTCCCACACTGTTGTCGTTGTCGCATGTCGTGGTACTAGCCATGCGGGCCGGTGGCAGTGGGAGGTCGGGTGACCTAGATCTCTGTCCTCGAGGCGCGCCACGGCCCGGAAAGGCGCTGCGGATAGGAGGCAGAGACCGATGGCTAGATCCGGCCACCTCCGGCGGCTATTGGTGGAAGGAGGGGATGTTGGGAGCAGAACAGCGGCAAGGGAGTGAGCGATGGAGGGGAGATGACTTTTTTCTAATCGGCCTCGCAACCAAGCAAATATAGGAGAGGGGTAGTTTTTGGGGACGGATTCCTAAATTTGCTACTCTAAATGATTTTGGGATTTCGGTTAGAGTCCTCTTCGGCTATTAGAGGACTAAATTTAGTCCTCTATAGGAATTTAGAGCATCTCCTCTAGGCAAAACAGACCGCACAGTCAGCCTCCAACGAGTGCCAGGCGAGATCCAATTATTTGTCTGGCACTCCCGTGCCAGCCCTATCTACAGGGGAATAGAGGACGAAGACAACCGACCCCATGTCGGATCTAGCAACCCCACCGAGTCAGCGGCACAGTGGCTGAGTCGGCGTAGTTAAAGACCGACACACCCACTCCCAGAGCACCCACTCTCACCCAACTGTCACCTGCTGCCATCGAACCCTAGATCCATGGACAGGGTCTGTAGCCATGACGGTCCCTCCAACAATATTTTTTTGACTATGTATGCCCATGGGCATACATTACTTGTATTTATAACTGTGGCAATACAAAGATGGAACGCATACAAGCAAAAGAAAACAAGGAGAAAACAAACAGTTGGACAACTGCAAATAGTCCTCGCCGCAACTACTAAGAACCCAAATCCTTCGCCATCGCCAAAAAAGAAGAAGATCACCAGCAGCTAGTCCACACTTTTGCACTGAAGAAACCCCTAGCCATGAGGCATTACTGAGCCGCAATACCCACCAGCCCCGTAAGACTGGATCTAGCCTTCTGCTAAAGAACATCAGCGGGAGGAGACCTCCGAGCATCTTCAACGCTGGATCCGGGGCCAACGCCATGTGCCTATCTAGCGAACGGATTCTCCACCATCCACCACAAACCAGCAGCAATCCGCACCGCCGCTGACGAGGTTTGATCTCGTCAATGCTCATTGTTATGGACTTGGGTTTTGGAGAAGATGGGGATGCTGGAGATCACGGAACGGTTAACAGACAAGCAAACAGGGGACACGATATTTACCCAGGTTCAGGCCCCGGAGGGAAAACCCTACTCCTGCTTGTCTGCTCTTGATTACGGCGGAACCGGAAGTTACAGGGGTGTGCATATGCAATCTGGCGTGGAGGTGTGTATGCGGTGGTGTGCGAGAGATTGTAAGAGACCACCTCGTCGTTCCCTCATGCTCTTTATATAGAGATAAGCAGGTCCCAGGCATAGATCGAGTCGGTTACTGGGTTTAGAGTTTACCCCTTTAAAATTTCTCTCTACTCTAGTCTTGATCTCCAAGGATCCGAAGGCTTCATGTGCCCTGGCCACCTGAAAATCTTCATGGGCTGGCTCATATTTATCGTGGGCCTTCCTTGGGCTGGACTAGGTATGCTGAGGTCGTGTACCCGCAGGGTATAACCATGTCAGTAGCCCCCGAGTGTTCAGTCGAATCGTAGATTCGGCTGAGGACTCTTCAATCCTTCGGGTGCAGCTATCTCTGTTTTTCTAGAGAATGATTTGAGTGTGTAGGGATTGTTGATGCGTGTGCCTGACTCTCCCGACGGATCAGGGTCAGTTAACTGTCTTAGGACAAAACAACACGATCTTCTTCAGATTCGAGTCCCTCGACTCGAACCCGGAACATATGCTGGCGTGATTCAACTCAGGTCGCGGAGGACTTACATGAGTGGAATTCTAGTGAATTTAAATGATGTACCCAACGCCCGTCGGGGATTTTCATCGCGCCTGCTGGCACGGATTTTTACTAGTAGAGCGCAGTCGTGTGCGTTACCAGGCCATCAGATGGTATCTGTAGGTCTTATCTTTGCGTCGCAGCCGCAGCATCCGAATGTTTATCACCGGGGAGGTGTTTCGGGTGGCCAAGGAGGATGCTACTCACTTAGCGTTAATTGGGGCAGAGTTGCCGAAAAGTTTTGCATGTTGATCCGAAGGATCACACTCGAAGAATTCATAGGGTGCGTGACCAGCGCTCCCTATGGGAGTAGCCCCCGAGTGTCTGTTCGAGTCGTAGACTCGAGCAAAGACTTTAATTCAGCCGTTGTTTGACTTCAGGTCCGTAGGACACAAATTTTTTTCGGATGCTTGAATCCATCCTCCCTATGGGAGTAGCCCCCGAGTCCGTAGTGGAGTCGCAGACTCGACGTAGGACTCGAAGAATAGTTCAATGGTGTAGTGCTTTGTTCATTCTTCGGGTGCGCGGCCAGCGCTCCTTATAGGAGTAGCCCCCGAGTAGTTAGTCAAATCGTAGATTGGAGTGAATACTCTTAGTTGTCTTGCCGAAGAATTGTAACCGTTGCTAGTATAGATTTTAATGACGTCAGTGCTGATGATTGGTGACCTCAAGTGTCTGCGGCGCTAGAGATGACATGACTGGACGAACATGGGTCCCACCTTCTGACCTTGAGTTGACCGGTCATGCACGGTGTGGAGATAATTATGGTGTCGCCTCGATTTCCGCGCGTAGTGGACGGCGTGTGAGCGATGGTTCGCTGCTATACTAACACGTGGACGGCCAGATCTTGATGTTGTCTCTAGGTCTTCCCGATGGACGGTCGTCGTGCATCGTCCTCGTCCTTATAATCATTGGGGAAAAGTTGATTTGTTTTCACCGCAGCCATTCCTGTTTCACTGCTCCCATCTTCTCTGAGTTTTCTCACTGTGCGCTGGAATTTCCCCGAGTTTTTCCTTCCTTGATTCTGCGTGCTCACCGTCGGCACCACCGCACTATGATGGGGAAGCCCAAGAAGTCCTCCACTGCAGTTGGTACCAATGCTGACATCGGTGGCAAGAAGGGTTCCGCCGCGACCCGCGTCACTGACGGTGGTTGGCGGCGATCGGAGACGCGTGAGGGTGACCTCCGCAAGCTCCGTGAGCGTGGACTGATCCCACAGGATAGGGAGGCCGTCAAACTTCCTGGCGACGAGGTAATTCCCCGTCCTCCCGCTGGGTTTCGAGTTATGTTCGTCGCCTTTGTCCTTCGGGGCCTTTCCTTCCCAATCCATGATTTTCTCCGTGGATTGTTTTTTCTCTATGGCATCCAGCTGCATCATATTTTGCCAAACTCTCTTCTTCATGTCGCTTGTTTCATCACATTCTGCGAGTGCTGGCTCCGTATCGAGCCGCACTTTGGCCTCTTCCGGAAACTCTATTCCGTGAAGAGGCAATCTGGTTCTGATGGTGTTTATCCCATTGGGGGTTGCATCATTTCCCTCAAATCCAATCTTCTTTTCTTCTCCTTTTCTATGTCCGAGTCTGTCCAGTACTAGCGGAGGCGATGGTTTTACATCCGCGACTCCACGGTGGCTGGACAGGAATTTGGTCTTGCTCCTTTCGACCCCTCCCAGAAAATCGAGCCGAACAGGTGCACCCGATGTTCCTTTATTCTGGTCGCCGCGATCCAACTAGGGTTTCGGCTGAGGAATTCTCCAAGGGGATCTTGACGGGATCCTTCGTCCACTGCTGAAATACAAGGATGGAGAGGATATCCCAGGGAAGTCGTTGACTTCTCCATTCTCTGCTTCTCGTCTGGTTCCGCAGGTGTAGATCTGGGACGTGCACGTAGCGCTATTTTCGACTATGTTTTCCTTTCACCTTTTGTGCTGAAAATTTGTTTTCTTCTTACGCAGGAATTCAAGGTGCCAGGCATGTCGCCTCCATTGCCCGAATTGTTCCTGGATGCACCGAACAATGAGGTGGTGGACTCCATGTCTGAACTTCCGTCGGCGCGATCGCCAGCCTAAGAGGCCATTGAGTCGAGCGAGGATCACACTTGCAAGCGAACACGGAGCTCCAGCGAGTCGTCGGATGCTTCGACTCCGCCGATGCCTAGGAACCCGATGTGCCTTGAGCGTCATAGTGGCGGTCATGGGGGCTCTTCCTCTCCTATTCTGGCTGTGCCCATGCGGGCTGTGGCACCGCACCCGCCAGCGAAGCGGAAGAAGGAAGAGAAGGAGGAAGAGAAGAAAGAGGAGAAGAAGGGCAGGAGAACCCCGCCCGTCTTCGACTTGAGCGATCTCGACTTGTAAGTTTTCTTCGGTTGCTTTTTGCTTTCTCTTGTCTGTTTTCTTTGTACTTAGCTGACTTTTTCTTTTGTAGCCACTCCACCGACGACTCCTTCAGCGATGGCGCTCGGGAGATGGTGGGGGATTTGAAGGTTGTTCCTCCTCCTCCTTAGACGGTGGCCACCTCTGAGGGCGCTGCTCCGAACCCTTCTCCGCAGGAGGTTCGGGTGGTTGTCCCCCAGAAGACTTCGGCTGGACCTTCGGAGTCGCCGTCTGATCACGTAAGTTTCTTTGTTCTTGCCGCGGGAGGAGCCCCAAGCATTTTCCGGGTGATCTGTTGATCACTTTTTGTTTTTTGCTTCTTGTCTCAGAGGGAGCCCCCGAGCATCTGTAGGATGATCTGCTGATCGTTTTTTTGTCTCGGGGGGAGCCCCCGAGCGCTTTTCGTATGTGTAACTTGTTTTGATCGTTCTTTGGGCGTAGCCCCCGAGCCTTTGTTTTACGGGTAGTATCTTTTGTAGCGTTTTGTGCACAACGCCAACCAGTTGGTGCAGCAGCACCTGGCGTTGGAGGCCAGCTTTAAACAGCTTCAAGGTGCGTGCATGAGTTGATCTTTTTGCTTCCTCTTATATTTCTTGTCCTACAATCTAATAAGTGTTATGCTGATTGCAGAGGACAACAATACCACCCTCCGTGAGCTTGATGCTCTCAAAAAGAGCCTTGGGCGAGCAGAGAAAAAGGTCGAGGATGCCATTGTTGCGAAAGGGCGCCTCGAGCAGGAGCTAACCAACGCAGTTGCGACCAAGGAGCGCCTGCAGCAGGAGGCGATAGACCGCGAGGAGCAACTCGCCACCGCCAAGGCCTCGCGCGAGAAGGAGGTAGCCGCTAAGCTGATGGCTGCTGCCAAGGATATTTTGGGTGAGTTGCTTCGTCTTCCCTTTTCGGCTTCCTTGTCTTTCCTTGCTATGATTTTATTTATGTTGCCTCTTTTGTTTCTTTAGATGCCGCGGGCATCGAGTTTGATCGCGGTGCTCTGGAGCACGGAAGTGCTCTGGATGATGCCGCTGCGGCGGTCGAAGACCGCTGCAGTACCGTGGTTGGCTCGCTTGCCAAAGCTAAGGAGGTTCTCGGGCGCTTCTACAAGGAGCTCGTCCCCAAGGGGGTCGCCCTCGAGGATGTCAATGCCTTAGCGGATGCACTATCAGCCGAAGCCCCTGCGGCATACAAGTGAAAGCAGAAAGGCATTGGCGCGTCCGTCGGGCTAGCGATGGCCTTGGCGTCTGGAGCGGAGCTGGATCTTCACCAGGTCACCTCCCGGATGCCGACGGCTGCTGACGGATCTGAGGTAGCCTTCGCCCTCTATGCTGCCCGCTGTAAACGTTATGGACCGAAGTTGATTGACTTGCTGGCTGAGTACGCGTTGAGGCAGCAGGGAGAGGCCAAGGGGAGGCAGTCCGGCTCCGAGACTACTCAGGATGCAGCTTCTTAGGCCTTGTAGTTGTAGGATAGCTTTTGTTTCCTTTGTTGTAATTATATCTATGAATAGTCATTGTGCCACGCAGTGGCTTTTTGCTGCGCATAATGTATTTCCGAGTTCTGTGTTCCTTCGTCCGCTTGTTCCTATCCTTGTCTTCTTTTACTCTGGGGGCCTTCGGGTGATGATCTCATTGACACTTCGTCTGCACCGCAGCTGCGGCCATCCCTGGATGGTGCGTCATAGCTTGTTTTTCTTCGAGACCGCATCCGTGGTCTTGAGAAAGAGTTGCTTGGGGTGCGTGGCCACGCCGATGTTTGGAAATCAAAGGCGGAGCGAGGCGCTGCCAGAGAGGAGTATTTGATGGGGGATTTGTGCCGTTTGTCCGAACAGCTTCACTGTGAGTTTTTCGAGTTACTGCTCATTGTTTCGGATGCGCCTGTTGGCCTTTCATCTTGCTTTTTGCGAGTATTGCAGGTGCTAACCTTGCTCCGAGGGAGGAAAAGGAGAGTGCTACTGTTCGGATCAACTGCTTGACCCAGCAGGACATGGAGGCCGGCGGATTCTTCTGGATGGACCGTGATCGTGCCATGGTCCTTGCGACGGTGCAGGATCGTGTCCACCAGGTATCGCGGGTGCTGCGTCAGGTGAAGTCTTCGTTGGCGTCGGTTCTGCATGTAATGTTTCCGCTGGATGAGGCGTCGTCGACTCTCTCTAGCCTGCTGGCGAATTTTCGAAATGTGCATCGTGTCAGGGAACTGGTGCGACATCAGCTTGTCGCGCGGGTGAAGGTCGCGCTCTCCCTTGTGCGGTTACATCGTCCTGATGTAGATCTGTCTGTTGTAGCGGCTGGGCTGCCTCATCGGCTGGATGGTGGTGAGTGGGATATGCGTCCACATTATGCGGCTGTAAGGCAGTATGCCAAACAAATTGTAGATATGTTTGAGCAGCGTGCGCAGGCTATTCTTCAGGATAGGTAGGAGCTGTAAAAAGATAGATGTAAAATTTGTATATGTTTTACTGGCCGTGTTGTTCCCTTTTATTGTAAAGGTTTTGTGTGTATTAGCACGTAGTGCTTTGTTTGTATACGTGTCCTTTTCGTTAGCCAGACGTGGTCAGCTACTCAGGTGTACACGCGTTATCCTCAGTCGACGAAGTCGTGAGGTGGGGGGAGCCCCCCGAGTGTGTTGTAACATGGAGTAAAAAGCGGACAATAGAATTTTTTTTGGGGCGAGACACTTAGTTTTATTCATATCGTAATGGAGGAGGTACATTGTTCGGCTGAGTAGCCTTGGCTGAATAGCCTTATTGAAAATAAAAGGAGGGGGGTAGCTAGGGGTAGAAGCGTCGCAGTTGTGCGACGTTCCACGGGTTGGAGTATGCGACTCCAGACTCCACGTGCTTGAGGCGATAGGCGCCACCTGGGATGACTTCGGTAACGATATAGGGTCCTTCCCATGGTGACTCGAATTTCTTTGGTCGCTCTTGCTTGAGTCGCAAGACTAGGTCTCCTTCGACGAAGGACCTTGGGCGCAGCCGTCGGTTGTGGTAGTTGTGGAGGCTCTGTTGGTACACCGCCGATCGAGCTGCTGCTATATCATGCGCCTCATCGAGTGTGTCTACGGCGTCTTCGAGTGCGGCCGTCGATTCGGCTTCGCTGTAAGCAACGACCCGTGGGGCCTTGTGGCGTACCTCTACTGGTAGCACGGCTTCGGCTCCGTGCACCATGAATAAAGGCGCGTAGCCAGTTGAGCTGTTTGGCGTTGTGCGCAGGCTTCACAGGACCGAGGGTAGATCTTATGTCCAGGCTCCTGCGATTCGCTCGAGTGGGCTCATTAGGCGCTTCTTGATGCCGGCACCGATGAGGTTGTTGGCCTTTTCGACCTGTCCGTTCGTTTGCGGGTGCGCCACAGAGGCGTATGTGATGTTGATTCCAAGGTCTTCGCAGAAGTCCTGGAATTCTTTGGAGATGAAGTTTGACCCATTGTCGGTGATGATGTTGTGCGGCATGCCAAACCTATAGACAATGGATTCGAAGAACTTGACGGTTCTTTTGCCTTTTTGGTTAGTAACGGGCATAGCCTCAATCCACTTGGTGAATTTGTCGACTGCGACCAGGAGATAGACTAGACCTCCTTTCGAGGACCTTGGCAGTTTGCCGATCATGTCGAGTCCCCATTGGGCGAAGGGCCAGGCCAGAGGTATGGGCCTAAGCTCTGATCCGGGTGCGTGCGGTTTGTCGGCGAACCTTTGGCACCCGTTGCATCTTCGGACAATGTCCTTGGCGCTGTTCATGGCCGTTGGCCAGTAGAATCCAGCTCGTAGAGCTTTGGCGACGAGGGAGCGGCTGCCCGCATGATGGGCGCAGATGCACTCGTGGATGTCTTGGAGTATAGTTTTGCCGTCACCGATGGTGACGCACCTTTGTAGTACACCCGAAATGATGTGCTTGTACATCTCGCCATTAATGATGGTGAAGGCCTTGGACCGGCGAGATATGCGTCGGGCATCTGTCGGGCTATCAAGCAGTTCCCCATCTATCAAGTACCTGAGGTATGGTCGCGTCCAAGTCTCTTCGACTGCCATGACCTGCATCAGGTTAACCATGGCGACCTCTGTGTCGAGCTTTTTGGGTCCTTCCTGTCCTTCGGGTAGCGCAGCCCCCGAGTGTTCTGCTTCTTCGGGTGATCCCTTGGGGAATTTCCTTTTGATGGACGATATGTAGATTTGTTCGAGGAACACACCTGGTGGAACCCGTGCGCACGTGGAGCCGATGTTGGCGATTCTTTCAGCCTCTTCGTTGCTTTCTCTTCCAATGTGCTGAAGCTCGCAGCCATCAAAGTCTTCTTCGAGTGCGTTGTAGAGTGCGCAGTACGCAATCATGTTGGCGGCGTGCGCGTCGCACTCATTCATTGTCTGCTGGACGACGAGGTTGGAGTCACCGTAGATGACGAGGCGCGTTGCGCCGCAGATCTTGGCCATCCTCATGCCGTGGATGAGGGCCTCGTAGGCTTTGTTGTTGGAACCTCGAAACTTCATCCGGAGGACATACTTCATCTTGTCGCCCTACGGGGAGGTCAGTATGACCCCGGCTCCTGCTCTGGCCTCGCGCTTGGAGCCGTCGAAGTGCATTGTCCATGACTGTGTCATGTCTGGGGTGTCTGGCAGCTGCAGTTCCATCCAGTGTACGAGGAAGTCCGGGAGGACCTAAGACTTGATCGTGTGGCGCTTCTCATAGACGATGTCTAGAGGTGACAGCTTGATGCCCCACAGGGCCACGCGTCCTGTGGCCTCCGGATTGTTCAGGATGTTGTTCAGGGGTGCTTCGTTAACGACCATCACCTGGTGCTCCTGGAAGTAGTGGATCAGCCAACGAGCCATCATGAACACGCCGTAGGCGAGTTTCTGGTAGTGAGGGTACCTCTGCTTTGTCGGCGTCAATACCTCGCTGAGGTAGTAGATTGGGCATTGGACCCCATGGGTCTTGCCTTCGTCGGGTCGCTCGACCACCAGTACGGTGCTTACCACCTGGTGTGTGGCTGCTATTTACAGCAGTAAAGGCCCGCGCTCCTTTGGCGTGACCAGGACCGGCGAGGTAGAGAGCAGCCGCTTTAGATCTTCGAATGCGTCGCCGCCTCAGGTGTCCACTCGAATTTGTCTGCTTTGTGTAGCAGCTGGTAGAACGGCAGAGCCTTTTCGCCCATGCGGCTGATGAACCTGCTCAATGCGGCGATTCGCCCGGCAAGCTGCTAGACTCCCTTGAGGTTCTTCGGTTTTTCCATGGCCATTATGGCCTGGATTTTCTTTGGGTTCGCCTCGATCCCTCGTTGGGAGATGAAGTAGCCGAGCAGCTGGCCAGATGGGACGCCGAAGGCGCACTTTTCAGGGTTGAGCTTGATCTTGTAGCGGTCAAGATTATCAAACGTCTCGCAGAGATCGTCGATGAGCGTCTTCGCCTCCCTTGTTTTGATAACTATGTCGTCGACATAGACTTGGATATTGCAGCCGATCTGGTCCTTCAGGCATGCCTGCATGCACCGCTGGTACGTAGCACCTGCGTTCTTCAGCCCGGAAGGCATTGTGTTGTAGCAGAACACTTCGAACGGCGTAATGAACGTCGTTTTTTCTTGATCTTTGACCTTCAGTCGAATCTGGTTGTAGCCTGAGTAGGCATCGAGGAAGGAGAGCTTCTCGCATCCTGCAGTCGAAACGATTGTCTGATCGATCCAAGGGAGAGGGAAATGATCCTTCGGGCAGTGTTTGTTCAGCGATGTGAAGTCCACGCACATCCGCAGGATGTCCGTGTCCTTTTTGGGGACCATCACGGTGTTGGCGAGCCACTCGCTCTCATTGATCTCCCTGATGAAGTTTGCATCGAGTAGTCTGTTGACTTTGACTCCTATGGCTTCGGCCCGAGGTTCGGACAGTCGTCAGATGGACTATTTGACGGGCTTGGCGTCTAGAAAGATGTTGAGTGCGTGCTCGGCGAATTCCCTGGGAACTCCTGGCATGTCCGCGGGACACCAGGCGAAGATTTCCCAGCGGTCACGGAGGAACTCGACGAGCGCGCTTTCCTATGCGGGGCTAAGATCGTTGGCGATCAGTGCCGTCTTGGAGGTGTCCGTCGGGTGGACTTGCACCTTCTTTGTGTTGACGGTGGAGTCGAAGGACATGTCTGGTGCGTTCTGTCTTGCAACTGGGGGTGCCCCATTGTCCGTCACCTCGCGGAGCCTTACGAGCTCCTCCTGCATGCCGAATGACTGGGAGATTCTGTTGAAGTCCCTGTCGCAGTGGTCCGATCGGGTGAAGCTCCCGTGGACCGTGATGACACCCCTGGGTCCTGGCATCTTGAGTAGCAGGTACACGTAGTGGGGTACTGCCAGAAATCGTGCGAATGCCACGCGCCCGAGGATGGCATGATATTGTGATGGCCAGTCCACCACTTTGAACTCGAGTCGCTCGCATCGGAAGTTATCCGGCTTGCCGAAGATGACGTCGAGCCATATCTTTCCTAGGGGGAATATGCCCTTTCCGGGGACGATTCCATGGAACGTTGTGTCGATCGTTCCGTCGCAATGGGATCCGCATTGCTGCTAGGGTGCTAGCGAACATCGAGTTGTTGATGCCGCCGTCCATGAAGACGCTGCTCATGTCGAACCCTCGATCTGCGCCTCAAGCACCGGGCAGCATGGCTCGGGCGAGGACTTGGCAGGTGATCCGAACGGTGAACGTGATGCAGACTACGATCCGCCGAGGTACCTGTGGATGGCGGGTGGGGCTGTCATAGCCAGATTGATCTGACGAGTGATTTTCTTCTGCACCCTGTTCGTTGGACGCCCTTTTTGGATCATCAGTGATCCTTTCAGCGCGGGGTACCCGTGCCCACCGTTATTCTGCGCGGGTGCGATTGGGTGGTTCAAAGGTCCCGTAGGTGGTGGTGGAGGAGCTCCATGTGCGATCTCTCCTGGTGCGGGTGCGTTCCCGTATTCGGGGTTCGGGGCTTGCTGCCTCATCTGGGTCATGCTCTCGCTGAGTTTCTGGAACTCGCGGCAGTCCTTGAGCATGTGACTTGCTTTCTTCTTACCATCCTGCTTGTCGATGTAGAAGTGGATGGTGCATGGGCCCGATAGTTTTTTGTATGCTGAGGGTCCATCGTCGTGGCCGCGATGCTGCCATGACTGCGTTGGGCGTCCTCCGTCGCGGAATTGTTTCCACGGTATCTACCGCTGTTGCGGTTGCCATCGCTGCGGCGGTCGGCGTAGCCAGCCGCAACAATGTCGGGTCCATCGCGATCGTCGTAGACGCGGGATATTCTCTTGCTACGGCGTTCACGTCGTCGGCCGTAGTCATCTTCCTCCTCCGAGTGCGCTCGTGTTGTAATTATGCCCTAGAGGCAATAATAAAGATGTTATTATTATAATTCTTGTTCATGATAAAGTTTATATTCCATGCTATAATTGTATTAAGCGGAAACTTTAATACTTGTGTGGTTTATGAACGACACCGTGTCCCTAGCATGCCTCTATGGACTAACTCATTGATTAATGATGGTTAAGGTTTCCTAACCATAGACATGAGTTGTCGATTAATAATGAGATCATATCATTGGGAGAATGATATGATGGATAGACCCAAATTAAGCAGAGCAATTAGATCGTGTCATCGTGTTCATCTTTGCGAAGCTTTTTCCTATGTGAAATATTGTATTCCTTAGACCATGAGATAATGCAACTCCCTGGTATCGGAAGAAAGCTTTGAGGTCATCAAACGTCATCCTATGAGAGGGTGATCATAAAGGTGTCTCTCAGGTGATCGGAAAGTACCTGTTGGGTTGTATGTATCGAGATGGGATTTGTCCCTCCCAAGTCGGAGAGATATACTTCGGGCCCACTCGGTAATCGATATCAAAACCGCTTGCAAGCACGTGGTTAAGGAGTTAATCACAAAGTGATATCGGATTATGGAATGAGTAAAGTACTTGCTGTGAACGAAATTGAACTAGGTATGCCGATATCGACGATCGAATCTCGGGCAAGTAAAATATCGCGCGACGAAGGGAATATATATGGGATTGATTGAATCCTGGCATCGTGGTTCATCCGATATGATCATCGATGAGTATGTGGGAGTCAATATGGGTTTCCAGACCCTGCTATTGATTATTGATAGAAGATCATGTCTGCATATTCTCGAACCCGTAGGGTCACACACTTAACGTGTCTCGACGCTAGGATAGAATGGATAATTGGTTTATGAGTTTTTGTTCGGAGTCTCGGATGAGATCCAGGACGTCACGAGAGGTTCCGGAATGGTCCGGAGAATAATATTCATATAAGGGAAAGCAGTTTTTGGATTTTGGAATTGTTTGAGATTGTTCGGTATTGTACCGGAAGGTTCTATAAGCTTCCGGAGTGGGACCAACATGGCCCCACTTGTCGGGAGGGGGCGTGGGCCTACGAGGGAGTGCCCTGGCCACATTGGGCCAGGGGCACAAGGCCCCATAGGCCCAGCCGGCCAAGCCCTAGGGGAAACCCTAGGGAGAGCTTCTAGAAGGGGGGGAACTTGCCCCCCACTCCTCCGATGTGGCCGCCGGCCCTAGGCTTGGAGGAGGGTCAAAGGGGCAGCCGGCCATCCCTCTATATAAAGAGGGCAGGGGTGCACCGTCCCCCCACACCTCCTCAAACCCTAGCCGCCTAGTTGATGCCCTCCTCTCTCCCTCTCTCCCGATTGCGCGTAGGCAAAGCCCTGCCGCAGAATCTCTCCACCTTTTGCACCATGCCGTCGTGTTGTAGATCCAACCTATCTCTCCACCCCACTTGCTGGACCGAGGAAGGAGGAGACGTCGAGGTGCCGTACGTGTGCATCTCTCGGAGGCATCGCCACTTGCGGTGTTGGATCGGATCGGATCGGATCGCGAGGAGGAGAAGGCTAGTACGACTACATCAACCACGTTTCGTCGAACGTTCCGCTGTGCATTTCTTCAAGGGTATGAAGATCTCATCTATTCCCCCCCGTTGTTTGCATCTCCTAGATTAGATCTTGGCTTTTCCCGTTCGCATCCGTAGAAAATTTTGATTTTCTATGCTGCGAAACCCTTCAGTGGTATCAGAGCTAGATATATGCGTAGATGTGTTTCACGAGTAGAACGCAACATGCTTGTTGCGGGCGTTGATGTTTTCTGTTGCAAGCCTCTTGTTTGTGTACTTCTTATGACACAGGATAGTGAGATCGAAGCGGTCCAGGCCAACTTTACGCGACCTCGTCATGGAGACCGGCCCGACTTGACGTGTGGCTTGTTCCACACATGCGGCTGGTGGATGCCAGTTTCTCTCACTATAGTTGTCATGATATTTACACCGGATGTTGGCAACCATAATATCACCGTTGTGGCTTTCCGTAGGTAAGAATCGTTCTTAGATTGTTACTCCCATAAGCCACGTAAAACATGCAACAACAAAGTAGAGGCGTCTAACTTGTTTTTGCAGGGAGTGTTTCTGTGATATGGTATGGCCCAAGATGTGATGTGTATGTTGTATGCAATGATCATGTTTTGTAATGTTTCACGACTTGCATGTCGATGAGTACACAACCGGCAGGAGCTATATGGTTGTCTTTATAATTGTGTATGACCTGTATGTCAACTTCTCATACACCATGTAATAGCTTTACTTTATCGCTAAGTAGTTAGCAATAGTTGTAGTTGCTATTCGTGGTGGAGGCAATCATGGTGGAGTGATGGAGATCATGCTGGCACGCACAAGATGGAGATCATTGCGCGGAGATTGGCTATACCATGTCACATAAAATTATATGCATGTGATGTTTATCCTTTTATGTATCTTATTATGCTTAGATCGCGACGGTAGCATTATAAGATGATTCCTCACTTAAAGATCAAGATAAAACTGTGTTCTCCCCATGTATGCACCGTTGTGAAAGTTCGTCGTGTTCAAGCATCACGTGATGATCGGGTGCTATAAACTCTACGTTCACATACAACGGGTGCAAGCTAGTTTTTGCACACGCGGAAATACTTGGGTTTGATTTGACGAGCCTAGCATGTACAGACATGGCCTCAGAACACACGAACCGAAAGGTTAAGCATGAGTCATATGAATGATATGATCGACACTTTGTTGTCCACCATTGAAACCACATCTCTTCTTGTGAAGATCGGATTAGGTGTGGTGAATTTGGATCATGTTCACTAAACAACTTGAGGGATGTTGAATTTAGTGGGAGCTCATCTAGTAATTTGATTAAGTTGAACTAGTTATCATGAACATAGTCTAAATTGTACTTGCAAATTTTGTAGATTAAATGGCTAAGTCCAACTTCAACTTCAACGTTTTTGCTGAGAAAGAAAAGCTTAAGAACAATGGGTCTAACTTCACCGACTGGTTCCGCAATCTGAGAATCATTCTCGCTGGCGGACAAAAGGACTATGTCCTTGAGAAAGCGCTAGGTGACGCCCCTACTGTAGATGCGCCGGCTGATGAGAAAGCTATTTATCAGTCGCGCAAAGATGATTATGGTGTGATTAAGAGCACCATGTTGTTTGCTATGGAATCGGACCTTCAAAATCGTTTTGAGGAGTTCCCCGGGCCCTTTGAGATTCTTGAGGAACTGAAAACTATGTTTCAGACTCAGGCCCATTCTGAGAGATAAGAGATCTCTCAGAAATTCTTTAACTGCAAGATGGAGGAAGGGAGTTCCGTTAGTGAGCACGCCATTAAGATGTCGGGCTACACTCAACGCCTTGAGCAACTGGACTGCAAGATTCCAGAGGAGCTCAAGATTGACAGAGTTCTGCAATCACTCTCTCCTAGCTACAAAGGTTTTGTAGTTACTCATAATCAGATTGGTTCCACTGATATGATCACTGAGCTCTTCGCTAAGCTGAAAGCTGCGGAGGTGGACATCAAGAAATATAATCATGTGTTGACGGTCAACAAGCCCCCCAGCTTTAAGAAAGGTAAGGGTGCAAAGAAGCCCTTCAAGAAAGGCAGCGGCAAGCGCGTTGACCCTGCTGAGAAGAAGCTCAAGTATAGACCTAAGACGGACACTGAGTACTTCTATTACAAGGACAAGGGTCACTGGAAGCGCAACTATCCGAAGTACTTAGCGGACAAGAAGGCTGGCACCATCAAAGGTATATTTGATATACATGTTATGGATGTTTTCCTTACTAGCCCTCGTTGTAGTGCCTGGGTATTTGATACTGGTTCAGTTGCTAATATTTGTAACTCGAAACAGGAGCTACGGAATAGATGGCGGCTAGCGAGGGATGAGGTGACGATGCGCGTTGGCAACGGATCAAGAGTTGATGTGATGGCCGTCGGCACGCTCTCCTTAGTTTTACCTTTGGGATTAGTTTTAAACCTCAATAAATGTTATTATGTGCCTGCGTTGAGCATGAACATCATATATGGATCGTGTTTATTGCAAGACGGTTATTCATTTAAATCAGAGAATAATGGTTGTTCTATTTTTATGAGTAACATCTTTTATGGACATGCACCTGCTATGAATGGTTTATTTCTTCTGAATCTCGAAAGCGATGAAACACACATCCATAACATTGAGGCTAAGAGATGCAAGGTAGATAGTGATAATACTACTTATTTGTGGCACTGCCGTCTAGGTCATATTGGTGTAAAACGCATGAAGAAACTCCATTCTGATGGACTTTTGGAGTCTCTTGATTTTGAATCATTTGACACGTGCGAGCCGTGCCTCATGGGCAAGATGATCAAAACCCCGTTCTCCGGTATAATGGAGCAAGCAACGGACTTGTTGGAAATCATACATACTGATGTATGCAGACCAATGAGTGTTTCGACGCGCGGTGGTTATCGCTATTTTCTCACTTTTACTGATGACTTAAGTAGATATGGGTATATCTATTTAATGAAATATAAATCTGAAACATTTGAAAAGTTCAAAGAATTTCAGAACGAAGTAGAAAACCATCGTAACAGAAAAATTAAGTTTCTACGATCTGATCGTGGAGGTGAATATTTGAGTTATGATTTTCTCACGCATCTTAAAGCAAGCGGAATCGTTTCACAACTCACGCCACCCGGAACACCACAGCGCAATGGTGTGTCTGAACGCCGGAATTGAACTCTATTAGATATGGTGCGATCGATGATGTCTCTTACAGATTTGCTGTTATCATTTTGGGGTTATGCATTAGAAGCACTACTAGGAAAATGCCTGTTTGTGGCGCACGTGGAATGGCCATCCGTGGCACTAACCCGTCGCGCCACTAGCCGCCGATGGCTAACTAAAGCCAGCGCCTTTCGCCTAGTGCGCCACGGTCGATATGTCGACCTGCTTAGTGGCGCACGGAATGCGGCTATGGTGCGCTACGCATTGGATCTTGTGTGGCGCACGTCCCAGTGCGCCACTAAGCTGCTGAGGTGCGATTTAGACGTAGTGCGCCACAAAAGCTAGGTCATGTGCGCCACAGGTGTTTTTTTTGTTTTTTTAATTTCAGAGCCAGATTATATACAATATTACATGCAGATATACACACAGATATAAGATATACAATTATATATATAAATACACAATTTGAAAAACAAGATTAAAACAAATACATATAGATAAGTCTCATACATGAATACATAGTATAAGTTACAATGTTTCGATCAAGTTACAAAGTAGTTGGTGACATGCGAATACATGTGTCGATCGAACAAGTTAGAGCTCGGAAGCTCGCCTAGACATCTAAACTAGCTAGACACAAACGCGGGATAAACAACCAAAGAAGATAAGCATGATCACCGCCGCGACGAAGGTGTAGGTCTTCATCCGGTTCCTTGTCCTAACTCCCGCTAGATAGCGCGTGTATCTAGCTTCCTCCTCCGCCATAGTGTTGTACCCTTTATAGCTATTGCCACTGAAACGGTGCACCTGTCTCCGGCAGTCTTTCCAATCATCGTAGACTCCGGGAACCCGTCCCTTGTACACGACGAACCACGTCATCTATAAGTTGACAATAATAATTAACCGATGATTGAAAAAAACATATATAATTAAAGTCGCATATGAAGATACACTTATACAAAGTACTCCTAAATCAAAAAGACCAAACTCAAAAAGTATGCCTCATATATAACTAGGTTGTTTGACACAGGAATATGCTATGATGGAACTGTTCGCCAAGTAGGATGCACAACACCTGGACCTGGACCTGGACCTGGACCAAAGTGAGCAAAGGACCAAAGAGTAAGCAAAAAAACCAAGCATTGATTTATATATAATAATAAGCAAAATAAGTAAGTGATGATTCATAAACCTAATAAGATAAGTATAGTAGCATGTACACTTGTCCACACACACACACAAAGGTCATCTATAGTTTGTAACTACAACTAGGCCAACATCAAGCCTTCTGGCTCGGCTTAGGGAACGGGAGGACGCCTTGTCTCGTCATGAACTTCCTATAGTCACCCTGCATCTCTAGGCGGTCTTCTATGTCACGGTTATTCGGGATATTTCCTCCATAGAAAATCCCCCCCGAAGTCATGACATCACGAAAGATGATTGCCCCAAACTACTGCTGGATGCGATACATCTCTTGTCTAATATCTGAATCAGTGATCTTGGCCTTTGCTTCGGCCCACTGTTTGAGATGATCCGCAACAGAGAATTCTGCTGGTCAAGTAGGAACGCCTCATGTGATGGAGTGTGTAGTAGGCTTCCTTCTTCTGTTTTTTGGCTGCTTCACGCAGGGAACTCCGTTACGTGGTTGAAGACGCGTGCCGAACTTGACCTTCAGACGCATCGAAGGTGGTGCCTTCCGTCGAGGCAAAGCCAGTGAGAGCATCATCCAGAACTTCCTTGATCTTGTCGTAGTTTTTCTTCTTTTCTAGACTCCCCAAGTCGAAATACGTGGCGTGGGAATGCTTCGACGATATGGAGATGAGCGTGCAGTGTCAATCTCTGTGCAAAAAATTCAAATGGAATGTGTTGGAAAAAGAATGATGATAATCTAATAAAGCCAATCGACGGTGGCGAGTGAATAACGACTTACTCGGGAAAGTAAGGCACAAGAATGTATTCCTTTGTCTTGTTCGCCACGAGGATTCTTTTTAGGTACGAGGCCAAGATACGCTGTCGCGGGGAACCCAAGCAGCCGCACGCATGTAGTAGGGGTCCACTATAGTGATGCCCGGTGTGTTCTCTCTAATGATCCGCATGGCGGTGAGAGAAATGACGGACCATGGTATAGTGCAGCGGGTATAGGTGGAACACATTGAAGATGTCGTCGAACCACAGAAAGAACAGATCCGCAGGGGCATTGTCGACGAAGCCCAAGCCTGGTGGCACCTTAACCATGAATACCGGGTGCGAGGGATCTTTCTCTGATAGAAGGCGTCTCTCTATCGTCAGCACGCCGTCATGCACACTCTGCAGTTCCGAACTGGCGAGCTTCCGCAAATTCTTAGGTAGCATGGGCTCACCCGCCACATGAATCCTCCACATAATACCCTCGGGTCTTGGTGGCCCGTCCCGAAACCTGATCGGATTCGCAGTTGTTGACGCCACCGGCTGGCTCGAGCTGCTAGATTTTCTTTTCCTGCCCTTTTTTCCTTTTGGAGAGCGGGCAGGCACCGCAATCTGAGCACCGGTCGCCCTATGTAGTGTGTCAGGTCTTAGAATAAAGGGCCGATTGGTTGTATCAGCCTGCTCTGTAAAGGCGCAAGCTGGAGGTGTCTCCTGAGAACCAAACAGACGCTTGTTGATAGTGACTTTCTCTGTGGGGCCACCAGCTAGGTCTTCGTTGCTAAACTGAGTGTTGAAGAAGTGATCATTCCAGTCTTCGTCGTCCTCGGCCGGATCCTGCATCGTGTGCATATCATCAACATGATCATCCGACCCACCGCGTGGAGGTGACGGCGAGGGCGGTAAGGGGGCCTTGCCACCGCTTGTCACTGGCACGACAGGCGGTGCTGTTGTCTATGGCGTGATGGCTCCCGCCGTCCCCAAACGGATCATGCTCTTTGGCCATAGCAAGAATAAGTTGAAGCAAGTTCTGAGGACAGCCGGCTCTTCTTCATCCGCTCCTGGGGGTTGAATGGGAGGTTCCAGGTCGTCGCAGCCCCTTAGCACCCGACTAATTTTAACCACATGCACGCTTATCCGCATCGGCCTTGAGTGGAACGTGCGCTGCAAGGGTTGAACGATGGTACCCTTGGCAACATCCCTCAGCTCATTGTTCACGTAGCATAAGAGAGTGCAAGGAACATCCGTCTGCGGAAAACATGTACGGCGTCGTCACAGATGCCATAAGAGTAATAGATGGCGTGAAAGGCGGTAAAGAAATTTGTTTACCGTGATGGCATCGAGATCGGCTAATGTCGACGCACCGCATACAGCGACGGGCGTGCAAGAGACAGAAGGGCTGCTTGATGGCGCAGTGCTGGCCGCCGGTGTATTCTCCCTACCGACGGGTGCTTGGAGCTCCGGTGCCGCCGCGACAATGGCAGGGGGCACCAACATGTACTCCGGCGCCACGGTGATGGCAGGGGTAGTCACCAACACTTGCGGCGCCGTGGTGCTAGCGGGCAGATTCACGAACACGTAGTTCGCCTGATTCATCGGCGCCACGTTGTTCGAGTGGCTGCTGACCATGCTTGGAATCGGGCACGGCCCTACTCGACCACCCGCACTCCAGTTCGCTATTGACTCCACCAAGGTAGGCAGGAAGGACGTGAGGGTGATTGCCAGGTTGTCTTGGACGATCTGCAGGATCCGCACCACTTGTTCCTTAAGTTCTTGAACCTCGCGGTTTTCCTCCTCGCTCCTTCCCGACGGCGCCACATGCATCCTCGGCGGTGGACCAAAATGATCCACCCAATTCTTACCCCCGAGAGCTTCTTCGTAACCGGCTCTATTTTCTTGGCCCGGTTCATCGCCCTGTTAAAAGGGTTATCCCACCGGGTGGCCGCCGTCGACCCCTGGGATGAGGAACCCTGGGATCCATGACTAGCAACAATTTCCTCCTCCTGCAGAAGAAGTAACAGTGAATCGTTTAGATCATCGATTAGATTGCAATCGAGTTGATCCGCGGTAATTAGATTATACTTACCACAATTTCCTCGAATCCCTTCACCGCAGGATCCACGGTGAGTTGTTTGGTTTTGGGGTCCACATGGTAACGGGCCCTGATGAAGTTTCGAACCTGCCCGGGTTCGAATTTCGCAAAGGGGTTTTCTATCCCCTTGGATCTATACTCTTCGTCCTCCTTATTCCATTTGGCCTACGCGGTTCTGTATCCACAAGATCCGAGATGGTGATGACCTATATTCATCGCCTGCAGCACCTTTCCCCGATTACTATTGGCCAGGGCTCTTTCGGATTCACATCTCTCCTTGAACTCCCAGAACTAATCTTCGGTGATCTGCGGGTCAATCTTCTGGATCTCCTCGAGACTTTTTCCTTCTTTATAGATCTTCTTCTTTATCCGGGTTCTCCAGCTGGCCAGGGCGGTGCTCATCTTTGTGAGGGCGGATTTGTTTACTTCGTTCCCATGATAATTTGTGTTCTGATACTTAGCGGGGAACTTGTATCTTGCGCGGACTTCTCGAAGAGGAGTGTGCGCGTACCATTATCTTTATGCTGGAGATTCTCGGTGTTGATCGAGATGGTTGTCCGGGTGATCGCCGCCACTTGCCCACCGTACCCTTTGACGACAAGGGCGGGCTCCAAAGGAACCCCTGATGGGCTCACTTCGGTAATTTCCTCCCTGACGGTGTCGACCGTGTTCGGGCGCCGTTCCTTCGGCTTCTTCTTCTTAGGAGGATTGCTACCACTCCCTGTGCCCTCGCCGCCATCAGTGGTTTCATCGTCCGCCGTTCCTTCGGCTTCTTCCTCCGCGTCTTCCATCTCATCATCCTCGCTCTCCGAAGGATGGTATTCTTCATTGTCTTCTAGCCGTTGGGCCTCCTCCCAGAATGTCAATTGTTTATTCGGAGGTCTGAGTTCTCCTTCATCGCTGATGCGCTTAGAACATCCAGCCTCGTCGTTGTCACACATCTTTGCACTAATAAAAAACAAATAATTGGTTAAATGCACGGAAAAATCCGGCATGACCTTTGCTAATTTTCTTAAACTAGGAGTGCCCGATTTCTGCCGAAACGGAAGTTAATCAACATTCCGGCAAAAATCGGGACTCATTTCATATAAGAACCTGCATATATATGGCCAGCATAGCCAGCACACAATAAATGGCCAGCATAGCCAGCACAACCAGCACACAATAAATGGCCAACATAGCCAGCATATAATCTGGTCACATAGGATAATCTCACCAACACAGCCAGCACATAAATGGCCAACACAACCAGTACATCAAGCAGATTCAGTTTCAGGCAAAAATGGAGCAACTAGAATAAATGGCCAACACACAACAGTACATCAATCATAAATGGCCAGGTTTTAGGTTTGGACTTAGCAGTTTCAGGTTTGGACTTAGCAGTTTCAGGTTTCAGCAAGCATAAAATGGCTAACTATAATGTTGAATAAGAAGTTTCACATAGGATAAACAACAGTTTCAGGTTTGGACTTAGAAGCACATAAGAAGTCCTGAACTGATGTTCAGGTTTGGACAAGCTATATGCTAACTGCTACAAGCTACAAGCTACAAGCTACAAGCTACCATTCAGACAAGAACATTCTGTTATAATTCAGACAAGATATCAAGCTATAATGTTGCTATAGTACAAGAAGAACATGAGTGATGTGCATTGATGTACAAAATTCAATCTTGGTCTCTACACACAAATCTTGGCCCTGATAGTTTAAGGAGTTGTTTGGGAAGGAGCTCTCTACACACAAATTTGGGATCAGAAAATTGTATTCTTGTGGTAGCAACATAATCTTGGTCTTCCTCAACTTAACACACCCACATCTCACCATCCTCCTATTTCATCTGTCCATGAGTGTCCCTCACCCCTCCTCTAGCCTAGATCCTACTTGGACCTACCAAAGCATAAGCAACTGAAACAAAATACAAAATACTAGGAATATGAACTAGTAATTTGGTTAGCTTTAGTGGTCTTAAGGCACCACTAAGAACCACCTAGATTGCAGTAATTTGCACATTGGAATTGACTATATAGTTTTAGAACACCCGTAGAGACTTCAAGTTAGATCTGTCGCAATGGCCTTGTAAATGCAATGGTGACATGGTTATACCCTACGAGTACGAGACTTCAGCATACCTGGTCCAGCCCAAGGAAGGCCCACAGCAGATATACGCTGGCCCATGAAGATTTTCGGGTGGCCAAGGCCCATGACGCCCTCGGATCCTTGGAGAGCAAGACTAGCGGAGATAGGAAATTCAAAGGGGTAAAACCCTAGAACTTGTAACCGACTAGGACTATGCCCGGGACCTGCCTAAGTCTATATAAAGGCCAGGAGGGCTCGTCCTAGATCTCTCGACTCATACTTTCGCACACGCATCCACGCCAGATCGAATCTGCGCACCCTGTAACCTTCGGTTCTGCCGTAATCAAAGAGCAGACAAGCAGGAGTAGGGTTTTCCCTCCGGGGGCCTGAACCTGGGTAAATCTCGCGTCCCCTGGTTGCTTGTCTGTTAACCATGCCACGATCTCCAGCACCCCCATCTTCTCCAAAACCCAAGTCCATAACAATGGGCATTGACGAGATTAAACCTCGTCAATTGGCGCCGTCTGTGGGAATTGGGGCTGCTGATTGTGCGGTCGTGACGGTTCCGACCCGATCGATCTACAACTCCGCGGCAACGGAGAATCACCTCCTCTTCGGTGCCTTCGACTTCACCGCCCACTCGCCGGCCACCATGAAGGATTTCGAGCCCGTAGGCGACGGACTCGAAATTTTGTTCGGGAGCTTCTGCTTCCAGGTGGGACAAACTGGCACCCTCCGCCTCCCTGAGCGGGTGCCCATGCCGTCAATCAGGCCCGCCTCGTGGGCTCCACACACCGTGCTACGCACGTCACCATCGACAGATGAGTTATACAGCAGCAGCTGCTGCAACTCCGATCTGTGTGATCCACCTTCGGATGAAGGAACCTACGGTTCCAGACCCGAAAGCTGCGGCAGCAGCCGACCAATATACGAGCGCTATCTATGCGCTGCAGTCATCCAAACCGATGAGGAAACACCTAACCCGCCGCCCAACCGAAACGGCGAAAACAGAAGAAGCCAGTCCCCCCACCCAACAGGGAAAACAACGGCCACGTCATCCAACTTAGCAAAGAAGGATGGGTGCAGGCGCGCCGTGCCGTCGCAGGCGACATCGTCTTACCTGCAGATGCCTCACGTGACCTACTGATGGCGTACCACTACCTCCTCATCGAGGAGCACAAGAAGCAAGTCAAGATGCAGGAGACACTCGACAAACGCAAGCAAGCAGCCTCCGAGTCCAGCGCGCGACGAGCTGCGCTCTCCGCCATGGCACCCGGCTCTAGCACAAACGGAAACCAGGGAAACAAGCACCGCTCTCGGGTGGAGAACATGGATCCCAAAGAACGCCGTGACGTGACCCGAACTCTCCACACATCGTTCATGGATATGGATGCCGACGGCAACATCATCCCGAAGACGCCACAAGCTGCGATCATGGCAGCCACTGCGTATCTCGCGGCTCACCCACCTCCGGAGGGGGACCCGAAAAGGGCCATGCATAGGTCCGCAATTACCAAACTAGGATTAATCGGAGCTGCGCTCCACGAAGACGCTCCTGCGGAGCCGAAGAAGAAAGCTCCGGCTAGGCGCGACCGGAGCCCCACACCCTCATCCTAAGAGGAAGAGGAGCACGATCTTCCTCGAAGGAAGAAGAGCTCGCACCGCCATAAACGCGACTACGATGCCAGAGACAAGCTTACACAGCGCAAGATCGACAAAGCACGCGCCAAACGCGCATGCTCGTCTGAATCTGAGATGGATGAAGACGGCGAGAACTTCTGAGCTCGATGCTTCAGCAGATCCGTTCGGCGAACACAGATGCCACGCAACTTCAAGCTTCCTTCGGATACTCCGAAGTTCAACGGCACGCAAGATCCAAAGTCCTGGCTCAGCGACCATCTGTCATCCGTCAAGCTTCACGGAGGCAACAAAGAAACCGCCATGCAATGCCTTCAGCTGCAGCTGACAGGCGCGGCATGGGTCTGGCTCAGCAGCCTATCATCAGGATCCATCCGAAGCTGGGAGGAGCTCGCTTATAGCTTCATCCAAAATTTCAAAGGCACCAGCAAGAGGCCTGGCTCAATCGAAGAATTGCGAGCCTGTACTCAGAGAACGGGTGAATCTATTCGCTCGTACATACTACGCTGGTCTACAACCAAGAACTCCACAGCACACATCTCCGAAGAAAGGGCCATCGACGCCTTCAGGGACGGCGTCAAGCGCCCAGACTTCAAGGAGGAACTTGGGCGCGTAAAGCCCAAGACACTCGACCACCTCATGGAAATCGCCAACAGTTGGGCAGACGGCGAAGATTGCATCCAACGAGCGCAATCAGACGAAGAGGACGACTACGGCCGAAGACGTGAACGCCGCAGCAAGAGGAGATCGCGCGTCTACGAGGACCGCGACGGACCCGACATGGTCGCGGCCGGCTACGCCGACCGCCGTAACGACAACAGCCACAACAGCGGAGGATACCGCGGCGGAAACTTCCGCGACAACGGACGACCAACGCAGCTGCGGGTAACGCCACATCATGACAACGGACCCTCAGCATTCGACAAACTTTCGGGTCCATGCACCATCCACTTCTACATCGACAAACAGGATGGCAAAAACAAAGCCAGCCACATGCTCAAGGACTGCCGCGAGTTCCAGAAACTCAGCGAAGGCATGGTGCAGATGAGGCAACAAGCCCCAATCCCTGCGTTTGGAAACGCACCTGCCCCAGGTGAAATAGCACACGGAGCTCCTCCACCGCCGCCTATTGGAGGCCCAAATCAGCCAGTCGCACCAGCGCAAAACAATGCCGGGGTCGCATACCCCCCACCAAAGGGAGCACTAAATATGATCCAGAAGGGACGCCCCACCAACAGGGTGCAGAAGAAAATCACCCGACAAATCAACTTGGCCGTGGCAACTCCGCCTGCAATCCCTGAGTACCTCAGCGGATCGGAGTCCCGCATCACATTCACTCGCGCGGATCACCCTTGCCAGATCCCTCGCCTAGGTCATGCTGCCCTGGTGTTGGAGGCGCAGATCGGAGGCTTCGAGATGAGTCGCGTCTTCATGGACGGCGGTAGCGGCATCAACCTAATGTTCGCAAGCACTCTAGCAGCTATGCGGATGCCGCAATACAGCCTGGAACAATCAGACACAACGTTCCACGGCATTGTCCCAGGAAAGGGCATATTCCCCCTGGGCAAAATAGGGCTCGACGTCATCTTCGGGAAGCCAGACAACTTTCGGCAGGAGCGCCTAGAATTCGAAGTGGTGGACTGGCCATCGCAGTTCCACGCCATCTTGGGGCGTGTAGCATTCGCAAGGTTCCTGGCCGTCCCACACTACGCATACCTACTACTCAAGATGCCAGGACCAAGGGGCGTCATCACAGTCCACGGGAGCTTCACCCGATCGGACCAATGCGACAGGGATTTCAAGAAAATCTCCCAGTCTTTCGGCATGCAAGACGAGCTTGTAAGGCTCCGCGAGTCGACGGACAATGGGCTACCCCCAGTCACAAGGAAGAACGCACCTGACATGTCCTTCGACTCCACCGTCAACACCAAAAAGGTGCAGGTCCATCCGACGGACGCCTCCAAGACGGCGCTGATCGCCAATGACCTCAGCATCAAGATAGAAGGCGCCGTCGAATTCCTCCGTGAGCGCTGGAAATTACCTGGTGTCCTGCGGACATGCCAGAGTTCGGAATTCGCCGAGCACGCACTCAATGTCTTTCCGCACACCAAGCAGTCCATCCAAAGACTGTCGGAGCCACGAGCCGAAGCTATCGGCAAGGAAATCAACAGATTACTCGCAGCAGACTTCATCCGGGAAATCAAGGAAAGCGAGTGGCTGGCAAACACGGTGATGGTTCCAAAGAAGGACACGGACATCCTGCGGATGTGCGTAGACTTCACGTCACTAAACAAACATTGCCCAAAGGACCACTTCCCTCTTCCTCGGATCGATCAGATCATCGATTCGACTGCAGGTTGTGAGAAACTCTCTTTCCTCGACGCCTACTCAGGCTATAACCAGATTCGACTCAAGGTCCAAAATCAAGAGAAAACGGCGTTCATCACACCGTTCGGAGTATACTGCTACAACACAATGCCCTTCGGGCTAAAGAACGCGGGTGCCACGTAGCAGCGATGCATGCAGGCCTGCCTCAAGGACCAAATCGGTCGCAACGTCCAAGTCTATGTCGACGACATAGTAATAAAAACCAAGGAGGCAAGGACACTTATCGACGATCTCCGCGAGACGTTCGACAACCTTGATCGCTACAGGATCAAGCTCAATCCGGAAAAGTGCGCCTTCGGCGTCCCCTCGGGCCAGCTGCTAGGATACTTCTTCTCTCAACGAGGGATTGAGGCGAACCCGAAGAAAATCAGAGCCATCATGGCAATGGAGAAGCCGAAAAACCTCAAGGGAGTCCAGCAGCTCGCAGGTCGAGTAGCGGCACTAAGGTGTTCATCACCGTATGGGCGAGAAGGCCCTACCATTCTACCAAATGCGTAAAGGCACAAGTTCGAGTGGACACCAGAAGCCAACGACGCATTCGAAAGCCTCAAGCGGCTCCTCTCCACCTCGCCCGTTTTGGTCACGCCAAAGGAGCGTGAGCCCCTGCTGTTGTACATAGCAGCCACACACCAGGTGGTCAGCACCGTACTCGTGGTCGAACGACCCGAAGAAGGCAAGACCCACAGGGTCCAGCGCCCAATTTACTACCTCAGCGAGGTACTGACACCAACAAAACAGTGGTACCCGCACTACCAGAAGCTAGCCTACGGCGTGTTCATGACGGCTCGACGGCTGAGCCACTACTTCTAGGAGCATCAGGTGATGGTCGTCAACGAGGCACCCCTGAACAGCATCCTGAATAACCCAGAGGCCACAGACGCTGCGGGCCCCGTGGGGCATCGAACTATCACCCTTGGACATCGACTACGAGATGCGACACGCAATCAAATCTCAAGTCATTCCGGACTTCGGTGCACCGGATGGAGCTGCAGCCGCACACCCAGACATGTCGCAGCCCGACAATGCATTTCGACGGCTCCAAACGCGAAGCCGGGAGCAGGGGCAGGAGTCATACTGACCTCCCCGCAAGGTGACAAGATGAAGTACGTTCTTCGGATGAAGTTCAGAGCCTCCAACAACGAAGCCGAATACGAAGCCCTCATCCATGGCATGAGGATGGCAAAGATATGCGGCGCAACGCGCCTGGTCATCTATGGTGACTCCAACCTCGTCGTCCAGCAGACGATGAATGAGTGTGACGCACACGCCGAAAACATGATCGCGTATCGCGCGCTATACAACGCACTCGAAGGAGAATTCGACGGCTGCGAACTTCGGCACGTTGGAAGAGAGAGCAACGAGGAAGCCGATAGACTCGCCAACATCGGCTCCACTTGCGCAAAGGTACCACCAGGTGTGTTCCTCGAACAAATCTGCATGCCATCCATCAAGCGGAAATTCCCCAAGGGATCACCCGAAGAAGCAGAACACTCGGGGGCTACGCTACCCGAAGGTCATGAAGGACCCGAAAAGTTGGATACCGAAGTTGCCATGGTCAACCTAATGCAGGTCATGGCAGTCGAAGAAACTTGGACGCGACCATACCTCCAGTTCCTGATAAATGGAGAACTACCTGACAGCCCGACAGATGCCCGGCGCATATCTCGTCGGTCAAAAGCCTTCACCATCATCAACGGCGAACTGTATAAACGCAGCATTACGGGTGTACTACAACGGTGCGTCACCATCGACGACGGCAAGGCCATACTCCAAGACATCCATGAGGGCATCTGCGGCCACCATGCAGGCAGCCGCTCCCTTGTCGCCAAAGCTCTACGAGCAGGATTCTACTGGCCAACGGCCATGAGCGACGCAAAGGACATCGTCCGAAGATGCAATGGGTGCCAACGGTTCGCCGACAAACCGCACGCACCTGGGTCTGAACTTAGACCCATACCCATAGCTTGGCCTTTTTCTCAATGGGGCCTCGACATGATCGGCAAACTGCCAAAGTCCTCGAAAGGGGGACACGTCTTCCTCCTAGTCGCAGTCGACAAATTCACCAAGTGGATCGAGGCCATGCCAGTCACCAACCAGAAGGGCAAAACCGCCAAATTCTTCAATCCATTGTCTGTGTTCGGCGTACCACACTGCATCATCACCGACAATGGATCGAACTTTATCTCCGAAGAATTCCAGGACTTCTGCGAAGGCCTCGGAATCAACATCACATATGCCTCAGTGGCACACCCGCAAACAAACGGGCAAGTGGAAAAGGCCAACGGTCTAATCGGCGCCGGCATCAAGAAGCGCCTCATGAGCTCACTCGAGCACAAAGCTGGAAACTGAAAAGAGCTACCGTCTGTCCTGTGGAGCTTACGGACTACGCCAAACAGCTCCACCGGCTACACACCGTTCTTCATGGTGCACGGAGCTGAGGCCGCTACCACCGGCACGCCACCGTGCTCCACGAGTCGTCACATAGCTAAGCCAATCCACGGCTGCACTCAAGATGCCGTCGACACACTCGACGAAGCACGGATATAGCAGCAGCTAGATCAGCGGTACCAGAAAGTCTCCAGAACTACCACAATGGCCGCTGCACCCAAGGTCCTTCGTCGAAGGAGACCTCGTCTTGCGACTCAAGCAAAAGCGACCGAATAAATTCGAGTCACCATGGGAAGGACCCTATGTCATCACCGAAGTCATCCCAGGTGGCGCCTATCGCCTCAAGCACGTGGATTCTGGAGTCGCATACTCCAACCCATGGAACATCTCGCACCTGCGACGATTCTACCCGTAGCAACCTACCCCCTTTTACTTTCAATAAGGCTTTCAGCCAAGGCTACTCAGCCGAACCATGTACCTCCTCCATTACGATATAAATAAAGCTAAGTGTCTCGCCCCTAACCTTCGGTTGACTATTTTTCTGCAACTCTACTACATGCTACATACGCACTCGGGGGCTCCCCCCACCTCATGATTTCATCGACTAAGGACCAAACGTGTACACCTGAGTAGCTGACCACGTCAGGCAAATGAAAAGGACACGTACTCAATCAAAGCACTGCGTGCTCACAAACAAGCAAACCTTTACAACAAAGGGCACAAAATGCCTAGCCGAAATATACAAATTTTACATCTCTCTATCTATTTTCAGGTCCTACCTATTCTGAAGAATAACCTAAGCACGCTGCTCAAACAAATCTACAATCTGTTCGGCATACTGCTTTACAGCCGCATAATGCGGACGCATGTTCCACTCGCCACCATCCGATCGAAGAGGTGGCCCAGCTGCCACAAAGAGCGGATCTACGCTGTATGTGCACCTCACAAGAGACAAGGCAGCCTTCACTCCTACGACGAGCTGCTGCCGCACCAGCTCCTTGACATTGCTGGCACTCCGAAATCTTGATAGAAGACCTGCAAGGGTCGTCGGCACGGCATCCAAAGGAAACATGACGTGCAGCACCGAAGAAAGTGATGTCTGCACCTGGCGGAGCACCCGCGAAACTTGATGAACACGATCCTGCACCGTCGCCAGAACCAGGGCGCGATCGCGATCCATCCAGAAGAAGCCGTCGGCCTCCATGTCCTGTTGAGTCAAGCAGTTGACCCGAACAGCGACACGCTCTTTTTCTTCCCTCGGAGCAAGATTCGCACCTGCGACAACCGCACAAGACAAGAATAAGGCCAGCAGGCTCATCCGAAGAACTAAGCTACAACCCGAAACAAGGACCAACTTACATTGCAGTTGCTCAGATAGCCGACCGAGCTCCGCCATCAAGTACTCCTCTCTGGCTGCACCACGATCCGCTTTGGACCTCCACACGTCGGCACGGCCACGCAACCCGAGCAGTTCCCTCTCCAAACTGCGCACGCGATCTCGAAGGAAAGCGAGCTGCGAGGAATCATCCAATGATGGTCGCACGGGCTTGGCAGATGAAGTGTCAGCTGGGTCAGCACCCGAAGGAACCTATAGCAGCAGAAAAAAGAAGGCACACAGACATTCAGCCAAGGATAGAGCACAACTCGGAGGAATTCATTAAATATATAAGGCCACTGCATGGCACAAGGATGGTACTACAAAAGATATTTACAACAAAAGTAAACTACATACTACCCTACATCTACTATGCCTAAGGCACAGGACACTGAGTCGCCGAGCCGCTTAGCTTTGGCCTCGCCTGCTGCCATGATGCGTACTCAGACAGCAAGTCAATGAGCTTGGGCCCATATCGTCTGCAGCGAGCGGAGTAGGCAGCGAAGGCTACCTCGGATCCATCCGCAGCCGTCGGCATCCGAGAGGTGATCTGGGGCAAGTCCAGCTCCTCCCCAGCCGCCATGGCCATCGCCAGCCCGACGGACGCGCCGATGCCCTTCTGCTTGCGCTTGTACGCCGCAGGCGCTTCGGCTGACAGAGCCTCTGCCAGGGCATCCACATCTTCAAGGGTTGCGCCCTTCGGGAAGAGCTCCTAGTAGAAGCGACCAAGGACCTCTTTCGCCTTGGCAAGGGAGTTGATGACGGTGCCGCAGCGGTCTTCGACCGCCATAGTGGCATCATCCAGAGCACTCCCGTGCTCCAGAGCACCGCGGTCGAACTCGATGCCTGCGGCATCTAAGACAAAAATGAAGAAAAGTATGAAGATAGGCAGCATGGAAGAAGACCCGTAGAAAAAGAAACAAGTACAAAAATTCAGCACTCACCCGAAATAGCCTTGGCAACAGCCATGAGCTTCGCCGCCACCCCTCTTTCACGAGCAGCCGCAATGGTGGCCAGCTACTCCTCACGATCTGCGGCCTCCTGCTGCAGACGCTCCTTCGCTTCGGCTGCCTTCGATAGCTCTAGCTCAAGGCGCTCTTTTGCACCAACGGCGGCTTCGGCTTTCTGCTCCGTTTGGCCAAGGCTCTTTTTAAGAGCGTCGACCTCACGGAGAGAGTCGTTATGCTCCTCTACATTTAAGACAAGCAAGTGTCAAAGAACAGGACCAGGATAAACAAGAGAAGTACTAAAAGGCAGACGAATACCTTGAAGCTGCCGCAGTTTCGCCTCCAGCGTCAGGCGTTCCTCCACCAGCCGCTTGGCCTCTTGGACAAAAGGCTGCAGAAAAAGGCAATAGCAGTAACAACAGGACTTGGGGGCTACGCCCAACACAAAGAAGAAAAAACAACATCAGCACACGAAGACACTCGGGGGCTCCCCCATGACATGAAGCAGAAAAACTTACATGCTCCGATGGCGACCCCGAAGGCCCGCCTGCGAAATTCTGAGGCGCAACCACCAGCCCCTCCCGCATAGGAGGAACTGGAGCGGCGCCACCCGAAGTCGCCACCGTCTGAGGAGGAGGCGACGCAATGTTCGACTCCCCCATCATCTCCCCTGCACCATCACTAGAGTCCGCTTGAGGATTGCTCATACAAACCAATCAGCACAAGTGCAAAAAAAATCATGAAGGGAAAAGGAACACAGTACAACAAGAAAACTTACGAGCCCAATGCGCTCAGGTCGAAGATAGGAGAAGACCTTCGGGCCCTCTTATCCTCTTTCTTCTCTTCCTTCTTCTCCTCCTTCTTTTCTTCCTTCTTCCGCTTTGCTGGCGGGTGCGGAGCAACAACTCGCACAGGAATAGCAGGAAGGGGAGAGGAAGAACCTCCATGACCATCACTATGACGCTCAAGGCCCAGAGGATTTCTGGGAGTCGGAGGAGTTGAGGCATCCGAAGACTCGCTCGAGCTCCGTGATCGCATGCGTATGGTCCTCACTCGACTCGTCGGCATCCTCCGCGGAGATCGCTACCAAGGAAGCTCGGACACGGAATCAACCACTTCATTATCCGGGGCATTCGATACCTTTCGGCAATGGTGGTACCATGCCCGCACTTTGAAGCTCTACAAGATGAGAAGGACCTTTGTTAGCAAACAAAGGAAGCAAACACACTCAACAAAAAGGGGAGCACTACGCACAAATCTACACCTTCGCACGACTAACGTCAAGAAAAGGGAGGAGTCAGCGACTTCCGGATTTCTTCTCCGCCTTGAACTTCAAAGCAGACGCGAAGATCCTTGTCAAGATTCCCTCGGAGATTTTCTCACTCGAAACCCTTGTCGGATCATGCCGCCCAGAATAAAGAAACATCGGGTGCGCCCTCGCTTGGAGAGGCTGCACCCGACGCTCAAGAAACATCCGGATGATGTCCACGCCGTTCACCTCCTTCTCAGGAATCAGTTGGAGATCCTCCACCCGACAGTAAAGGGCCTCTATCTCCGCCACCTCACCGTCTAAGATTTGGTTCTTCCAAGACCTCTTCTTCTCAATCTTTTGAGAAGGGTCAAAGGGAACAAGACCAAAATCTTGCCCAGGCAAAACGGAGTCGCGGATATAAAACCATCGCCTCCGCCAGTACTGGACAGATTCGGACATGGAAAAGGAAAAGAACTGCACATTGGGACTGAGGGAGATGATGAAGCCCCCAATGGGATACACACCATCCAAACCAGATTGCCTCTTCACGGAATAAAGCTTCCGGAAGAGGCCAAAGTGCGGCTCAATGCCAAGCCAACACTCGCAAAGTGTGATAAAACACGCAATGTGGAGAAGAGAGTTGGGAGACAGATGATGGAGTTGAACCCCATAGAAGAAGAGCAGTCCACGGAGGAAGTCGTGGACCGGAAAAGAAAACCCGCGAATCACGAAGGCAACAAACATAACCCGGTACCCAGATGGGGGACGGGGGATTACCTCATTGCCAGGGAGCCTCACGGCCGTCGTATCTTGCGGGATCAGGCCTCGCTCACGCAGTTTGCGGAGATCGCTCTCACGCGTCTCTGATCGCTGCCAGCCACCATCGGTGACACGAGCAGCGGTGGTGCCCTTCTTGCCTCCGGCGGCGCTGGTCCCAACCGCAGATGAAGACTTCTTCGCTTTCCCCATGGCGCTACGGCGGTGGTGGCGTTGCCAACGAAGAAAGAACGAAGGAAATGTGGAAGAAACTCTCAGCGCGCAGCAAGAATCGCTCAAGAACAAGGAGGCAGTGAACAGATGAACTGGTGCGGTGAAAAACAAACCACGATTTCACCAAGGATTATAACAGCGAAGACGACGCACGCTGGCCGTCCATCGAGAAGACCTAACGCCAACGGTAGATCTGGCCGCATATCGCATCAAGATCACAACGAACCGTCGTTACCACGCCGTCCACTACGCGCGGAAATCGAGGAGACGCCATAATCATCTCCACGCCGCGCGTGACCGGTCAATTCAAAGTCAGGAAGTGGGACCCACGCTTCGTCCAGTCAAGTCATCTCTGGCGTAGCAGACGCTTCAGGTCATCGATCGTCAGCACTGACGTCATCAAAAGCTATACTAGCACCAACTTCGGCTGCACAGCTAAGAGTACTCACTCGAATCTACGATTCGATTAAATACTCGGGGGCTACTCCTATCAGGAGCGCTGGCCGCGCACCCGACAAACAAATGAGGACAAAATTACTTCTTTGAGTCCTACGTCGAGTCTACGACTCCACTACGGACTCGGGGGCTACTCCCATAGGGAGGATGGATTTAAGCATCCGAAAATTTTCGAGTCCTGCGGACTTAACAACTGAAATAACGCTTGAACTAAAGTCTCCGTTTGAGTCTACGACTCGAACAGACACTTGGGGGCTACTCCCATAGGGAGCGCTGGTCGCGCACCCTATGAAATCTTCGACTGCGATCTTCCGGATCAGCACGCAAAAACTTTTTGGCAACTCTGCCCCAACAAAACGCTAAGTGAGCAACAATCTCCTTGGCCACCCGAAGCACCTCCGCGGTGACAAACATTCGGATGTCGGTTCGCGACACAAAGATAAGACCTACAGATATCATCTCGATGGCCCGCAACGCACTGATCAAGCTCGCTAGTATGAAGCCGCATCAAAGAGTACGATGAAAAATCCCGACGGACGCGTTGGGTACACCAATTAAAACCACTGGAATTCCACTCCTGTAAGTCCTCCGCGGCCTGAGTCGAATTACGCCAGCATATGTTCCAGGTCCGGGTTGAGGGACCCGAACCTGAAGAAGACCGTGTCATTTCGTCCTAAGACAGTTAACTGACCCTGATCCGTCGGGTGAGTCGGGCACACGCATCAACAATCCCTACGCTCATATACTATTAAAACATAGTTGCACCCGAAGAATGGAAGAGTCCTCAGCCGAATCTACGATTCGACTGATCACTCGGGGGCTACTGACATGGTTATACCCTACGGGTACGAGACTTCAGCATACCTGGTCCAGCCCAAGGAAGGCCCACAGCAGATATACGCTGGCCCATGAAGATTTTCGGGTGGCCAAGGCCCATGACGCCCTCGGATCCTTGGAGAGCAAGACTAGCGGAGATAGGAAATTCAAAGGGGTAAAACCCTAGAACTTGTAACCGACTAGGACTATGCCCGGGACCTGCCTAAGTCTATATAAAGGCCAGGAGGGCTCGTCCTAGATCTCTCAACTCATACTTTCGCACATGCATCCACGCCAGATCGAATCTGCGCACCCTGTAACCTTCGGTTCCGCCGTAATCAAAGAGCAGACAAGCAGGAGTAGGGTTTTCCCTCCGGGGGCCTGAACCTGGGTAAATCTCGTGTCCCCTGGTTGCTTGTCTGTTAACCGTGCCACGATCTCCAGCATCCCCAGCTTCTCCAAAACCCAAGTCCATAACAATGGGCATTGACGAGATTAAACCTCGTCAAATGGAGTTCAGATGTTCAGGTTTTTATCTTATGTATAAAGCAATAAAAATCAGTACATTGAGTGATTCATAAAAACTCACCACAAAAACATCTAGGTAGAAAACACATTGGTTAAGAATGCATCAACATGCCCAGCCACATCAAGCAATGGGCATTTACAGTTATCATCTGGATTCACCAAGCACCAATCTAGCTTTTTTTGGGCAAAAAGTGGGAGAGTTTCCAATTGAAATGTTTATTAGCACCTCAATTCAGCTAGTTGTTCAATCAAATTAAGTTAAATTCAATTTGGCCAATAGTTCACTTCTCTGAACCCTAACCATGGCCAGCAGAGAGAGGGGAGAGAGGGAGAGAGAGGGAGAGAGGGGAGGGGAGACGCTCACCTCTGAGACAAGGACGACGATGGCGGGCGGACGACGGGCGGACGACGGCGGCCTCCACCTCCTGAGACGCGCGCGGGCCTCCTCCTCCTCGGACACGGGCGGACCTCCTCGGATGCGGGCAGGCCTCCTCCTCCTCCTCAGACGCGGAGGCTGCTGGTAGAGCTGGCGAGGCGACGGATCGAGAGCGTTGGCGACGCGAGGGGGGGCTCGTGCTCGGGCTGAGATGGAGAGATGGGGATGAGAGAGGGGGGGGGGGTCGAGCGCACGTGTGGATAAAGCCAGTTAGGCGTAGCACACTTGGGCATAGTGCGCTATGGATATCTGTAGCGCACTCCGGGCTAGTGCGCTATACCTATCGGCTTCTAACGACTGTATAAGAAAACTGCAGCCCCACTCTCTAACAACTACACTAGCCTATCCCACTGGTTCCGCCCTTAGCTCTATTCTAAACTTGTGAGCACCCAGGTTCAAATCCTGGTGCCCACCTTTTTTGTTTTATTTCAAAAATACTTTTAAATGTTCCAAAAAATGCCCAAAAGTGGTGATATATGCTATAGAAGTTTTGTTTTGATTTTAAAATACTTTTAAATATTCCAAAAATGCCCAAAAGTGATAATATATGCCATAAAAGTGGTACAAATATGATTCAAAGTATAACTAAATTTCATAATAATTTGTCCATGAATATTACAATCTTTTTCGACCACGCGTTTTACAATATTTTTTGAGTTAGCGTTTTACAATCTTTTTTCCCTTCTTTGTCGCGGTTGAATAATTTAGCCCCGGCACTTTAATGTTTCTTCTTTAGAACGGGCTACTTTTTTTGGGTAGGGTTGTCCTTTTTCTTCTTGTGATGTATGTTGCTGCATCGTAGTCGTCGTCATCTTCAATCTTTGATCGCTTACATCTGGTCAAGTCTTGCTCGCTGGCGACTCCATCCATTCCGATGATGTTTCTTTCCTCTCCTCACGACAACACGGCTAGGCTTTGTCGGGTCGGTAATGAAAAACATTGTTCCACTTTGGTAGCCGCACCCACGGTTCATTTTTCGCTACGTCAGACCGCTGCCTTGGATTTGGCTGCTTTGGGTATAACCATGGTTGTGAAATACCGGTCTTCTCTTTCGACGCCCTTTGCCCATATGACACGGAACATCGGCACCTTTTCTCCACAGTAGTTGAGCTCCCAGATCTCCTCGATTCTTCCGTAGAATCTTTCCTTCACGTTGTCATCGGTGTAGAATTCCGACGTTACGCCTGAGTTCTGATAATCACACTTGTTGTCATTTTCCTCCGTGTAGAATGTGTAGCCGTTGATATCATACGCCTGATAGGTGAAATGGATCGTATGGGTACCTAGAGGGGGGGTGAATAGGTGCTAACCAATTTTTAATACTTTTTCAATTTTAGGCTTGACACAAAGTAAATTCTCTAGATATGCAACTACGAGAATTTCCCTATATGTAACCCTAACTACTAAGCGAGTAAAAGAGGAGCGAGGAAACCGTAGTGGAGCACGCGGAGACACAGGGATTTGTTTTACCGCAGTTCCTTCCTTGTTAAGGGAAGTACATCTGCGTTGGAGGGATGGGCGTTTCTAAGACCACCACGCCACAATAGGCCTCACCCTATTCTCCAATGGATCTCGCCACAAGAGGCCTGATCCACCTTCTCCACTATTGGATCCCTTCGAGGCGGGAACCGGTGCCTTTTACAACACTATCGGGGCACACACCCACAACCGAATTGGGGGCTCCCGAGATAACAACAAGCTGCCACAAGAACAAGGTTTATCAATATAAACAAAAACGAGGATCTAGATATTTGCAAGAAATACTAGATCGGAGGTTCTCCAAATGAATGGAGAGGAGATGAAGCGCTTGATTGCCGATGATGAAGATCGAGTTCTCCTCCTTCGATTCCCCAAGGTATGGGGCCTTTGGGTGGATCTAGATGGAGCACTCTTGGATGAAGCTTTCAGATCTGATCTGGTCTTTTTCGAGATGAATCAGGAGTTCTGGCAGGAGGGGGATGGCTGGCTTAAATACCCCCTCCCTAGATCTGGCCGTTGCACAACTTTGGGGGCGGATTATCCGCCCCCCACTTGGGGCGGATTATCTGGCCAGACCGGAAAGTCCGGCCAAAACTCCGCCCCCTCTCTGGGGCTTGCGCCTTGGCGATGAACTGGGGGGGCGGATTATCCGTCCCACCCGAGGGGCGGATTATCCGGCGGGGCCGAAAAATCCGGCCAAAATTCCGCCCCCCTTCTGGGGCTTGTGCCTGCTTGGGCAAAGGGAGGGGCGGATTATCCGCCCCTGGTGGGGCCGGATTATCCGCCCCCAAAGGCAGAGTCCTTTTCCCTTTATTCTCAACTAGAGCTGCAACACTTCAACACACATTAAATGATCCTTGGTATTGTTATCTAACACACAAAACACTAGGGATTAAGAAATGTTCTTTCAATCTCTCTCTTTTTGGTGTTAGATGACAATACTAGGATTTGCAATAAAACCGGCAAATGCCACCTTAAATAAAGAAAGACGCTTCCCCTAGATGTGTGCATATTTAAGATTTGTATTTAAATACAAATACACACACTAGGGAGAACACTACTTTATGGTTTGGGAAAAAATGTCATACCACCGGAATGTGAATATAGCCAAGGCATACATAGATACTCCCATGAATCCATATGCCATCAAATATGCTCCATAATTCCAGAATTCCATGGGGTCCATGATAGATAAATCCAGAATTCCATGAATACCAAACATAGTGGAGTACGACATAGTCTTACATAGACAAACACATATAGCAAACGAGTTCACGCTATAAAAGGCACAAGCAAGCAAATAAAAACGACTAAAATCGAAGAGCTTGTGCCCGACCCTTGCAAATCCACGAGACCTGATAGACCTACTTCTCCCCCTTTGGCATCGAAACGCCAAAAAGGAAGAAGAGCGAAGCTAACGCCCCTGGAGATTTGTTAACACATGAAAATCCAACGAGACCCATGAAAAACCAACTCTTCTCAAGGAAGAGGGCGGTGGCCGAAGCCACCATGTTGGAGCGCATGGCATGACACCGCGAAGATGTATCTTGAGTTCAAAACCAATGCTCATCGATGACCCGCATATCACAAAATGATATTAAGGGAAATGATTTGACTTGCTTTCGGCATTATGGGGGGAGGGTTGGCCCAATCAGTTAGGACCACACTCCCCCTATGTCTATGCCCGCATCTAAACCAAATACATGAATAAGAGCAAGTGAGTGTGCAAGGGTAGTCAAGCCAGGCTCCTTGAATCTATGATATTTAGCTCATTCCTCAAATAACAGAATCTTGCTTCATCAAGAGGCTTCGTGAAAATATCAGCAAGTTGGTTCTTCGTGCTTACAAAGGATAGAGCAATATCTCCACGAGCAACATGATCCCGAATAAAGTGGTTGCGAATCTCTATATGTTTTGTTCTTGTATGTTGCACGGGATTGTACGCAATTTTGATAGCACTTTCATTGTCGCATAATAGAGGCACTTTGTCACAATTGACACCATATTCCTTTAAAGTTTGCCTCATCCATAACAATTGTGTACAAGCACTTGCAGCAGCAACATATTCAGCTTCGGCGGTTGAGAGTGAAATACAATTCTGTTTCTTTGATGACCAACACACTAGAGACCTGCCCAAGAATTGACATGCACCAGAGGTTGATTTCCTATCATCTTTGTCACCAGCCCAATCTGAATCAATGTAGCCACATAGAGAGAAACTTGAACCCTTGGGATACCATAACCCAAAATTTGGGGAATGAACCAAATATCAGAAGATTCGCTTGACCGCCACTAAGTGGCTTTCTTTAGGAGCGGCTTGGTACCTTGCACACACTCCTACACTTAACACGATATCGGGCCTAGATGCGCAAAGGTAAAGGAGAGACCCGATCATGGATCGGTATACCTTTTGATCCACGTCTTTACCCTTGGGATTAAGCTCAAGATGACACTTGGTTTGCATTAGGGTAGCAAAGCCATTGAGATCCGTCATCTTGAACCTTTTGAGCATGTATTGGATGTACTTAGCTTGATTAATAAAGGTTCCCTCTCTAAGTTGTTTGATCTCAAATCCAAGAAAGAACCTGAGCTCACCCATCATGGACATCTCAAACTGTCACCATAAGCTTCAAAATTCATCGTTAAAAGCTTGGTTAGTAGAGCAAAAATAATGTCATCTACATAAAGTTGGCATACAAAAGCTCCCCATTAACCTTCTTAGTAAAAAGAGGGATTGATTTGCCCAACTTCAATCCACGGTCTAGCAAAAGCTCTTTAAGGTGCTCATACCACGCATCGGGGCTTGTTTAAGGCCATAGAGCGCCTTATCAAGTTTGTAGACATGGTTCGAAATTTGGGGTCCTCAAACCCCGGGGCTGCTTGACGATACTAACTCATGTAGAGGACCATTAAGGAAAGCTCTTAACATCCATTTGTTGTAATTTAAAATTGTGATGGGCTGCATATGCAAGAAGGATACGGATGGACTCAAGACGAGCCACAGGAGCATAAGTCTCGCCAAAATCAATTCCTTCCACTTGAGAGAATCCTTGAGCCACGAGTCGTGCTTTATTCCTCACAACAATGCCATTTTCATCCTGTTTGTTCTTGAAGATCCACTTGGTGCCGATAACATTGCGGCAATCCTTTGGCTTTTCTACGAGCTTCCAAACTTTGTTGCGTTCGAAGTTATTTAATTCTTCATGCATTGCAACAACCCAATCGGGATCTTCAAGAGCATCAAAAACCTTCTTCGGTTCAACCATGGAAATGTGAGCTTGATGATCACAGAAGCTTGCAAGTTCTCTTCTAGTGGATACCCTTCGTCGTAGATCACCAACAACCTTGTCAAGAGTGTGACCTCTTAGTTCAAGGTTCCGATCAGCACGAGCCTTGCGACGAGCCTCAATGTCCTTATTGTTTCTAGAAGGAGTTGATTCAATATTTGTATCCTTGTCTTGATTACTGCCTTGCCCTTGATCTTGGTCACCGTTACTGCCAGAAGATTGTTGCTGAACATTTTCTTCAGGCCCGGATAATCCACCCCTTGGAGGGCCGGACTGTCCGGCCTGGAAGGTGAAGAACCCGAGCCATCTTCCTGAGAAAGCCTGATGAGAGTTGGAGACCCAGGGCCGGATAACCGCCCTCGGGGGCCGGAGAATCCGGCCTAGGAGCTTCAGAGTTGCTGACTTCTCCTTCGGATCCTCTGGAATGAGTTGGAGTGCCAGGGGCGGATTGTCCGCCCCTTGGAGGGGGCGGATAGTCCGGCCTGGGACTACCAACTTGTCCAGGGACGCTTGATCTTCAGATTGCGGTGTTGATGCAGGATTTTCTCCAACAGTAGGAGCTTGTTGATCTTGTGTAGATGAGGGCTCCACATGTGTGGAGCATTGTCCTTCCCGATCCGCCACAAGGGGTTCCTCAATGGGGCGGAAAATCCGCCCATTCTTCTTATGGCATCTTGGGGTATTTCAACATCTGCATCACAAACATCAACTTGCCCTACAAAGGAGCCGTTATTTTCATCGAACTCCACACTACAAGATTCTACAACAATCCCAGTGAGCTTGTTGTAGACTCTATAAGTGTGGGATTCGGCACCGTAACCAACAAAAATACCTTCTAAAGCCTTGGAATCAAATTTTGACAAACGGACACCTTTAATAAGAAAGAAACACTTACACTCGAATACCCTGAAGTATGAGATGTTGGGTTTGTTACCGGTAAGTATTTCATATGGGGTCTTGTCCAAGATCTTCCGAAGGTAGAGGCGGTTTGATTAGTGACAAGCAGTGGATATGGCTTCAGCCCAAAAATTATAAGGAGACTTGAATTCAGCTAGCATAGATCTTGCCATATCCATCAAAGTCCGGTTCTTCCTCTCGGCTACACCATTTTGTTGAGGGGTGTACGCAGCGGAATATTGGTGTCTAATCCCCTCTTCGCTAAGAAACTCGTTTGAAGTGTAGTTCTTGAATTCTGAGCCGTTGTCACTTCTAATTGCCAAGATGGGAACATTGTGTTGACGTTGAACTTCATTGGCAAAGTCGATGACAGTTTTTTGAGTCTCACTTTTCAGCTTGAAAAAATATACCCATGTATATCTTGAGTAATCATCGACGATGACCAAGCAATATTTCTTCCCACAAGACTTGCATGAGAAGGAGGACCAAATAAATCCACATGAAGTAATTCTAAGATCCTCTTTGATGACACAATAGTCTTCCTCTTGTGGGGAGAATCATGCATTTTTCCTTCAACACAAGCCCTACAAACACGATCTTCGGCAAAAGAGACATTGTCTTTTAGTCCAAGGATGTGGCCACACTTTTGGAGACTTTGCAAAGTTCTCATGTTGACATGGGCTAAACGGCGATGCTATAGCCAGCCCACGTCGGCCTTTCCGAATAGACACATCGGACCCGAAGTGGTTTTCCCCGAGAAGTCCACCACATACAGGTCATTTTCGACGTATCCAACGAAAGCGACCTTTAGAGACTTGCTCCATAAGAGTACCACCAAATCATCATCGATAAAAACAGCAAAACCCATCTTGCCAAGGGCACGAACAGAAAGAAGATTGTAGCCAAGGGTCTCAACAAGCATGACGTCCACGAGAGAGATATCGTGGGCAACCACAACCTTGCCAAGACCCAATACCTGAGATTTAGACTTATCACCATAGGAGACTATGATATTATCATGATTTGGACGCATCTCCGTGATGATCTCCTTGCTTCCGGTCATATGACTAGTGCAGCCACTATCCAGCACCCATTTCGACCCACCGGAAGCATAGCCCTGCAAGAAAATTACTTCTTGGTTTTAGGTACCCATTTTTCAATGGGTCCTTTCATGTTAGTAACAAGGGTATTTGGGACCCAAATAGACCAAGCAATATATTCATCAAAAGGACCAACATAATAAGCATAAACATCGCCATAGTCATCACAAAAGAGTTCATAATTCGGATTGTGAGACCCTGCAAAACCAATATTATTAGTCTTGTCTTTTGTGACGACCTTCTCAGTAGTGCTTGTCTTTAATTGCACATTCTTGGTCTTGTTCTTCTTGGTTTTATTCTTCTTGGACTTGGTGACATACCCAAGTCCCTCTTTACCATGATTTGACCTTTGCTTGCCAAAGACTTCATCAAGCACACCTTTGTCCTTTGTAGTGATGTCCTTGATCACTTCTTTTTCCACACTAGCATTTTTCTTGTTACTATATGTTGAGTTGGACAAGCTAGGAGTGTCATATTTGGCCAATCGACTTTGAAGCTGATCATGTGACTCATTGAGAATAGAGAACTCGTTTTTCAACGCCTTGTGAGCATTGTCAAGTTTCTCCAATTCCTCGGAGAGTCTATCATGAGCAGCCCCAAAGTCAATCCTTTCCTTCTTTAACTTCTTTGCCTTGGTGACAGCATTGTCACGTTCCTTAACAAGTTTAGTCACAATTTCTTCATGTGACTCTTCCATAGACTCAAGCCTCTCTTCAAGAGAGACCCGAGCTTCTTCTTCTTCAAGAGCATTTTTTAGGGATGCAATTTCCATTGCATCCTCCCTTTCAATTCTGCCCTTTTCTTCGAGGAGTGCTTCGTTTTGGGCCAGCTGATCCATAAGAGCCTCAAAACGAACTTTGTGCTCACCTTGCAGGTTAGTATAGAAATAATCCAAAGCAATAATCTCTTCTTTAACCTTAAGACTAGCAGGATCATCCATGTCTATCATAGCCTTGGGAAAATAAGAGTTAGAAGAAGTTACCTCGGAGCTTCTTGCCATGAGGCAAGTAGCATTCTTGTTGATGATGTTTTCGTTCGGAGAGTCGAAGAGAGATGTTGATGTAGATGTGGTGGCTATAGCAGCCACCTCTTGAGAGCTATCGTCCTCGTCCTCATCTTCACTCCTCGATGAATATTCTTCTTGAGCCACTAGAACAATCTTTGGTTGCTTCTTGAAAGGAGCATTCTTCTTTACAAACTGCTTTCTTACGTGGAGCTTTTGATTTGTCCTTGAAAATGAGTCTTCCTACATTATCCTCTCTACTTTGATATGGACACTCAGCTCACGGCGTGCACGGTCACCACAATTAAAGCATGTTCTCAGCTTGGGACCATTTTCTTTTCTTCCATAGGCTCCACTCTTGCGATCTAGTTCAGCTTTAGCCTTGGCTGGATCTTTCCAAAAGTTTCTTGCATAAAGAGCCAAGTATTGTCCGTGGATCCTTTTATATCTTCGACAGTCCAGACCTTCTACCGCATATTCATCATGATCAATCACACTAGTCTTCAAGGCCATGTTGACCCCTTTTGCATCCCCATAGCTCGAGCACGAGCATCTTGACATTCTTGGCAGCCACTTTGAAGGGCCATTTCTTGCATTACCTCATTGGATGACATGAGGTGATAGTTATGCCTACCTTGGAGACTTTTCAAATCAGGCTCAAATGGCATAAGAGCAGACATACTTGGCTTGATCCAAGCATCATCAACATGAGCTGCATCGTGGTTTCTGAAGGTTGTGGCTATTGCCTTGAGCCTCCTATACATGTCCTCGTGGTCTTCTCCATCCAGCATATAAAATCCTTCAGCTTCATTGCTCAAGGCATCATATCTATTCCTTCTCATACTTTCATTTTCGATGAAGAGCTCGGTGAGAGCATCCCCCAAGCTTCTTTAGCTGTGCTAAGATGCTGAATGTGTGGCATGTCTTTGTCACCCACACCAAGCTGTATCATGTGTAGAGCTGTAGCATTGAGTTGGCTATCGACCACTTCTCTCCTTGTGAGATTGTTAGGATTTCCAACATGAAGACCATTTTCGATGATCTTCCACAACTCTATGGAGAAACTGCACATGAGATTTCATCAAAATTGCCATTGAGAGAAAGTAGATGCTGAAAGTTTGGGTGGATCACCCTATTATGTATATGTGGGTGAGGAATAGGCGGATCGGGGAATACACATGAGAAACCTCATTGTATCCATCCTTATCGCTATCCTTTTCGAGGAGGAGCTCTTACTAGTATCATCACCTACCACTTGTTATCTTTGGAAACAGTTTTACCCGCTTTCCTTGGATTGGAGTGGTATGCTCAGAGTTAGATGGAGGTGATGTCTGCGGATGTGGAGAGACGCATTATCAATTGACGATCTCTTCCATCTTAGCCTCCATTGAACTCACCAAGGTTGTTTCCAACGCCTTGAGATCGCTCATGGTTACTACCTCCGGAGCATCATTCCCATCTCCCTTGGAACCCATACTTCTCTTAGGCGGTTAAGCCTGAAATAAGAGCCGAGGCTCTGATACCAATTGAAATGGATCGTATGGGCACCTAGAGGGGGGGGGGTGAATAGGTGCTAACCAATTTTTAATACTTTTTCAATTTTAGGCTTGACACAAAGTAAATTCTCTAGATATGCAACTACGAGAATTTCCCTATATGTAACCCTAACTACTAAGCACGTAAAAGAGGAGCGAGGAAACCGTAGTGGAGCACGCGGAGACACAGGGATTTGTTTTATCGCAGTTCCTTCCTTGTTAAGGGAAGTACATCTGCGTTGGAGGGGTGGGCGGTTCTAAGACCACCACGCCACAATAGGCCTCACCCTATTCTCTGATGGATCTCGCCACGAGAGGCCTGATCCACCTTCTCCACTATTGGATCCCTTCGAGGCGGGAACCGGTGCCTTTTACAACACTATCAGGACACACACCCACAACCGAATTGGGGGCTCCCGAGATGACAACAAGCTGCCACAAGAACAAGGTTTATCAATATAAACAAAAACGAGGATCTAGATATTTGCAAGAAATACTAGATCGGAGGTTCTCCAAATGAATGGAGAGGAGATGAAGCGCTTGATTGCTGATGATGAAGATCGAGTTCTCCTCCTTCGATTCCCCAAGGTATGGGGCCTTTGGGTGGATCTAGGTGGAGCACTCTTGGATGAAGCTTTCAGATATGATCTGGTCTTTTTCGAGATGAATCAAGAGTTCTGGCAGGAGGGGGATGGCTGGCTTAAATACCCCCTCCCTAGATCTAGCCATTGCACAACTTTGGGGGCGGATTATCCGCCCCCTGGGAAAACTCCGCCCCAAGGGCGGATTCTCCGGGGGAAACTCCTCCCCCTCTCTGGGGCTTGCGCCTTGGTGAAGCTTGGTGAAGTTCTTGGGGGGCGGATAATCCGGCCCCCCTGAGGGGCGGATTATCTGGCCAGACCGGAAAGTCTGGCCAAAACTCCGCCCCCTCTCTGGGGCTTGCGCCTTGGCGATGAACTGGGGGGCGGATTATCCGGCCCACCCGAGGGGCGGATTATCCGGCGGGGCCGGAAAATCCGGCCAAAATTCCGCCCCCCTTATGGGGCTTGCGCCTGCTTGGGCAAAGGGAGGGGCGGATTATCCGCACCTGGTGGGGCCGGATTATCCGCCCCCAAAGGCAGAGTCCTTTTCCCTTTATTCTCAACTAGAGCTGCAACACTTCAACACACATTAAATGATCCTTGGTATTGTTATCTAACACACAAAACACTAGGAATTAAGAAATGTTCTTTTAATAGGTCATCTGCACTCTTCGGCCAGAAAGCCCTTGGCTATGCTTCCATCTGGACGGGACCTGTTGCGAACATATCCTTTGATGTGTCCGTTCATCCTTTCGAACGCCATCATGCTGCGGAGGAACATCGACCCGAGTTGTACGATGTCCTCCACGACATGGACCAGTAGATGCACCATAACGTCAAAGAATGCGGGTGGGAAGTAGACCTCAAGATCACATAGTATCACCACGATCTCCTCCTATAGCCTCCCGAGCTGATTCACGCCAATCGACTTCCTAGAGATGACGTCGAAAAACTTGCAGAGGCCAAATAACGTTTCACGGACATGCTCGTCCATTATCCCTCTTAGTGCGACTGGAAGTACCTGCGTCATTAGCACGGCACAGTCATGAGACTTCATGCTACTGAACATCTGCTTCACCTCGTCTAGGTATCTGCTTATCTTGCCCGCGTAGCCGTAAGGAAATTTGACTCCTAGAAGGCACTTGAAAAACTATTTGATCTCATCATGGCTTAGAGTGAAGCAAGAAGGACGGCAGTAATATTCGTTCTTCTTGAACTTTTTACCCTTCCGACGACCTTGTGTCGTCTCCGACTCATGATCATCGTCATCTTCCTGATCATCAGGAGTAGTGCGTCCTCCGTGAAGCTCCTTCCGGATACCCAAGCATATCAGGTCATGCCTTGCTTTCGGACCATCTTTCGTCCTATCTGGCATGTTGATTATGGTGGCGACCAGACTCGCACACGCTTTTGTGATATGCATGATGTCTAGGCTATGAGGCGTGCAGAGAAACTTCCAGTATGGCAACTCCCAGAAAACAGACCTTGTTTTCCATACCTTCATCAGCGGCTTGTCTTGTTGCTACCTCTTTCGCTTCTTTCCAGGCTTAGGACAATCTTTCCAGTTTTTCAGCAACTCTTCCACTTCTTCGTTGCTCCTACGCTCTGGGATTCCTCGGGTCTCAGATTTGCCATCGAACAGGTCTCCATGTTTTCTCCATGGATCATTCTTGCCGAGCCACCTCCGGTGCGCCATGAACACGGTTTTCGATGACCCTGGATCTTTCTCTAGTTGGAGATAGCTTATGTTATCCATGCACCTAACGCATGCGCAGAATCCTTGGATAACCTGCCCCGAGATATACCCGCAACCTGGATAATCTTGCACCGTAGTGACCAACGCGGATCTCATAGTGAAATAATCTTGTGCGACGGCATCGTAAGTATTGGCTCCAGATTCCCATAACGTGGCTAGCTCCTCTTTCAACAGCCCGAGATACAGATTGATGTCGGTACCAGGTTGTTTTGGCCCTTGAATTAGCATACTCATTTGTATGTACTTCTTATTCATGCACAACCATGGAGGGAGGTTGTACATCCATACAAACACGGGCCAAGTGTTGTGCGTGCTGCTCTGGCTACCGAACGGATTGAGTCCATCGGTGCTTGCACCAAGCCTGATGTTCCTCGAATCTCCACCGAATTCTGGGAATTCGAGGTCCAATGCTTTCCACTGGCTAGCATCTGAAGGGTGCGTCAGCGGCTCATCCTTTTTGGGGTCATCATCTCCTGGATTTTTCCTTTCCGCATGCCATCGCATGAGCTTCGCTTTCTTAGGGTCCGCGAAATAGCGATGTAGACGAGGAGTGATAGGAAAGTACCATACCACTTTTCGAGGTGCTTTCTTCCCTTTCTTGTATCGACTCACGCCGCACACCGGACATGTGGTTTTCTCCGCGTCCTCGCCCCGATAAATGATGCAATCGTTGATGCATACGTGATATCTAACATGCGGTAGATCGAGAGGACAGACGATTTTCTTGGCGTCCTTGATACTAGTTGGACATGTGTTCCCCTCCGGAGACGATCGTGCTGTAATGCCATCATATCGTCGAAGCTTGCGTCGCTCAATTTGTGTTTTGCCTTCATCTCCATAGCCTTGAGCGTTACATTCAACCGGATATCATCGGGCCTGCATCCTTTATACAATGGAGTAACCGCGTCTTTCTCAAGTTGCGCAAGCTTGGATTTCTCTCTAGCGGCAGCCCTGGCATTACTCGTCTGCTTGAGAAGCAGCTCTTGCACATAAGGGTCCCACACCCAGCCTGACGTTGTTCCATCGTCGTCTCCTCCTCCGGCATCTAGATCATCATCATCCCGGTCTGCTTCTGCACCTTCACCATCTCCAGGAGACTCTTCATCATCTTGCTCGTTCTCGCTGTGATGATGATCATTG